>ML294732.1:618-22537 GCA_005239495.1 Nicotiana undulata | reverse complement strand
CCCCCCCCCCCCCCCCTCCCCCCACCCCACCCCCAATTTTCCTTCTCTTTCTCTGAGTTGGTTGGGTGAGTGATTACCCACGTGGTAGACCTGAGATCGATTCTCCTCACCAGCAGCCTCCTCAGTCAGAGTTCGTCGCACCGAGTTTGCCTAATGCAGTTTACATTTCCTGTGTGGTTTACGAGCTATTACAAAGTGAGCAAGTTACATGTGTGCACCCAAAGACAGCGGTTGTAGTTTCCCTAAGAATTTTCAAGGAAAAAAAAAGAATAATATCTTTTTTAATGGGCCGAAATATAACCTATATATACACTGTTATTGCAAAGATTTTACATTGTCCGTCTAGTTAACTTGTCATATCAAGTTAATTAAGTACTAGTTTTATCACGTAATTAACCAATTAATATTAAGAAGAACTAACCCAATACCCATATATTCAACCACTTAAACTAAAAATAGCCGGTGAAGGTATAATATATGCATAATTTATGTATATAATACGTATAATTGTGTATAATCGACGTATAATCTATGTATATGACTAGAAAAAATAAACAATAAATATAACCGACTATTTGTGTAAAGATCCCTAATATTTATTATAGCAATTTATCCATGACTATCTTATAAGTAGATCGTGTATGTACATGTTGTTTATACAATCAACGCATAGAAATTAAACTCGTACAGACAGTCGATAGTATTTTAAAAGTCGAATATTAATTTCTGCAGGAAGTGATATTAACTTAGGTCACCTAGTTTTTGATCCTCCAAGAAATGGTCCAACTCTATGGGAAATAGGCATTCCTGATCGAACTGCTGCAGAATTCTTTGTACCTGATCCATTGCCTGGTCTCAGAAACCAGTTATTCAACAATAATATAACACAAAAGTCAGTCTCCCCTTTACCCTAAATTTGCTTCTTCTTTTTAATATATATATATATATAGTTTCATGCATCAAAAACTAAATTTGATTATTGTTTATTGCCAACAGATTTAGACAATATGGTTTGTGGGATCGTTACACTGATTTATATCCAAATAAAGATTTGGTATATAAAGTTGGTGTTAGTGATTATCAAAAAGATTGGTTCTTTGCTCATGTAACCAGGTGACTATTTCATATTTTCCTCTCCACTTTTAATTAATTCAACTAATTACTTTTGTTTTTTTTAAAGTTTTTGAACTTTTATATTGCATTAATGCAGGAGAACTAGAAGCAAGAATTATATACCAACAACATGGCAAATTTTATTTGGAATTCCAAGTATTGATCCAAAGGGAACTTATACACTACGTATTGCATTGGCTTCTGCAACCTATTCACATTTGCAGGTATATAAATTATAATCCAGATTAAATTTCTCATTAAAAATTTCTCCATTTACCAAAATTCTAGATAAACAAAGAAAAAAATAAGAGTGAAAAGTGGAGCTGGAGTTCTCGCTACGAGTTCGGCGAAATTCAATAGCTTTAGCCAAAATCTTGTAGTCGTGTAAAGAAATTCACTAAATATGTATAAATAATTTACCCAGAATTTGATAAACCGCTTTTACTAAAATCCAGAAGCCATAAACTTAAAATTTTTGATCCGCTCCAGAAAGAGGTATATAGTTTCTCCTTTCACATGAAAAATTGAAAAAACCTTCATATATTTTCATTTTATCATGAATTAAGTTTCATTATTTGATTATAATTAGTGCTCTCGTTTCTTGTTTCTTCTTTCTTTTCTCTTTTTTTCATTCGAGTGGAATTTGTTATGAATACTAGCATAAGCGTTCAGCGTTGTGCATTTCCTGTTTTAAAAATAGTCGGCAATGTATTAATATATATATATACATAAGTATAACCATGTATAATTAGGATACAGTCAGACATCTTTATAACAGAATTGTCATATAATAATCATTCACAATAAAAGCTAAATTATTTATGGAACCAATTTTTATGTTATATTATAATATTTGTTCTCTATAACAGTACTTTGTTATACAACCAAAAAAATCCAGAACAAATAAGACTGTTATATAAAGGTTTGACTGTATAATTTATGTATATCGGCTTGAGACTGTTAATATTTTTGACTGAACGGCCAACTATGTAACTTTCGCTTTCTTTTGAGCTATGTTGCGCGGACTCTCCAAAATGTAGTTGTACATGTGTCGGCTCCTTAGAAAATACACTACTTTTAAAAGATCTGACACGTATCCGGCCACATTTTCGGAGAGTCCAAGCAACGTTATTTTTTACCCTTAAAGGTATTTTGGATAATGAATGTAACATATTTTGGTCAATTTTTGCAATTTTAGGGGAGGATCAATGACCCATCCAGACCAAAGCCTCATTTTGAAATTCCAGCAATTGGAAGGAGTAATGCAATAGCTAGACATGGAATACATGGACTATATAGGCTCTTCAGTTTTCAAATTCAAGGGTATGAATTACAAAAAGGAGAAAATATAATATATTTGAAGCAAATAAAAAGTGGCAATCCTTTCTATGGACATCACTATGACTACATTCGATTGGAAGGCCCTCCACAAAAAAATTGATTTCAATTAATATTATACATAATTAGGAGGATTAATTACATGTTTACTGCATATGTTTATATTCTTTTTTTTTTCTTATAAATTTTTTCAAGTTGATGTATACATGATTAAGAGCTGTGGGTAATAGGAACATTCAGATACTGTATTGATTCTATTCTTTCTAATTGATTATTTCTGGCAAGGATGTTTTTTCGAACAGTAATTATATATTATTACCTTGAAAATGTTTTGTAAGCATATATAAATTGTAGATTTTACTAGTATGGTATGTCTTTCCTTTCACATTACTTTTATATTTCTTGAGGAAAGATATTATACAAGTAGAGAGTCTAGGATGCTTTATATCAGTTGAAAAGTAACCTTAGTTACTCAAGATTAGAATTAGATAAAAAGAGATAACACCCTTTTCTTTTTGTATGACCATCTAGATAGGGGTGTTCATGGTTCAGTTTGGATCGGCTTTTTCCTAAAAAGAAACCAAACTAATTAAGTCGATTTTTCAAATATTGGAACCAAACCAAACCAATTAAGTCGGTTTTTTATCGATTCGATTTTTGTCGGTTTTTCGATTTTTTCGGTTATTTATCGGTTTTTTCTTAAATATGAGACATACACTACCAAACGCATATTCCGACGACTACATTTTCATCGTAACAATATCAAACTAATTGCTCTTTGAGAAATCTATCATTTACCAAGATATATTGATGATAATTGACTCAAATAATGATGAATAATTTAAGTACACAATTAAAAATCGATTATTGTCAACATGAAATAAATTCTTGTACTTAGCAAAAGAAAACTACCAATCAATCTAGAAGGACAAGAATTAGATTATTATAATAGCAAGGAACTAGACTAAAAATACAAATGACTAATATGTACTATAAAATCTCATAAACTTTATAGAAATATACATATATATATATATATATATATATATAGGTGTAATAATAAATTATATAGCTACTTTTATAGTCGGTTTGGTTCGGATTTTTTCCGTTATTTTTTTGTTAAAACCATAATTGTGATGACCCAAGGGGTCATTCTATGAATTTAGACTCTGTTCAAGGCTTAATAGCCATAAAAGATTAATTGTAAATATCTCAATTTACGTGCGCAGTCCGGGCGTGAAACCGGAAAGCTTTTATGTGAAAATATGAGAAATAGTAATTTCTAGAGTTAAAATTTGATTATAGTTGATATTGGTCAACATTTTGAGTGAACGGACCCGGATCCGTGTTCCGACGATCCCCGGAGGTCCTCAGTAAAATATGGGACTTGGGCGTATGCGCGAAAATGTATTCCGAGGTCCCAAGCCTTAGAAATCAATTTTTGAAAGAAATTGTTTTGCTTAAATAGTTATGAAATAAAGAAAAGAATAAATATATGAAACCGTTGGTATCGGGCTCGTATTTTTGTTCCGGAGCTCGATACAGGTTTGTTATGATATTTAGGCCTTGCTTGTGCGTTCGTTTGACGTGATTCAGACATCCGGTTGGAAAGTTATGAACTTTAAGAGTTCTTGATGAAAATGATGAGTTTTGAAGTTTAATTCATAGTTTTACATGTTTTCATGATTTGATCGCACGAGCAAGTCCGTGTGATATTTTTAGACTTGCGTGCATCCATGGCACGCAGGTGCGAGACCGTAGGTGCGCATCCATGACACGCATGTGCGGTCCCCTCGCAGATGTGGACCCCAACTCCGCAAGTGCGGTCCCGCAGGAGCGGTCAAACCTCTGCAGGTGCGACCCCCAGCTGGATTAGTCATTTCCGCAGGTGCGACCATTTCTCCGCACCTGCGAGAGCGCAGGTGCGACCCAAGCACCGCAGGTGCAAAGGTCGACTGCCCAGCCCTATAAAACCCAATTTTAAAACGAGCAAAACTCTTTCTTCTCCAAATTTTCGAACTTACAGCCCTAGGAGCGAATTTCTTCACCAAACATCAACCCAAGTCATAGGTAATCAATTCTAAACTTTACTCTTTCAATTTCTTATTGTTTTTCATCACTTTTAAATCAAAAACTAGGAATTTCAATGGTAAAAATTGATGGTATGGGTAGAATTAGGGAATTATGTAAAAATCGAATATTTACATCAAATTGAGATCGGATTCCGAAACTAATTGTATATTTGGGTTCGTGGGTGAACGGGTAAACGAAATTTGATCCGAACCCCAAGTTTAGACCAAGCGCGCCCGGGGTTGGGTTTTTACTTTTTTTTATAGATAACTTAGGAAAAATTATATTTTTCAATAAAGTTAGTTCCTTTAGCATTAATTAATGATATTAAGTTAATTGTGATTAGATTCAAGCATGTTAGAACAAGATTTTAGAGGAAAAGCGGTAATTGATCACTGAGTGGCCTACGAAAGCGAGGTAAGTGCTTGGTTTAACCTTGACTTGAGGGAATAGGAATCTCCAATTTATTTGTTATGTGAAATAGCATGTGTGTGGTGTATAGGTGAGGTGACGAGTATCTATGCACCACCAAATTGTCTGTAAACCATGATCCCTGCCCGTTTCCAATTTAATTGATCTCGGTCTTAATTGTTCTTTGTTAATTATTGTTTCCATGATTACTAGGCCTCATTACTTTGCTGTTAAATATTATTTTGGTTATTTTGGAAGAGTATTGGTTGTGTATTTGGTTCCCTTGGGGCACAGAAATGTTGAGTAGTTTGGCACTATTTCAGGAGATACGTATATGATTATGCCCCTGTTGATTTCTTGTTGTTGTGATAATATTCGATGAGTTTATGAGAAATATAGTCTCCTATTTACAATTGTTGAAATAAAAGTGTTGTGAAAGGCTTGGCTTGAATTGTGAAAGTTTTTTATGAATAAACAAAATTGATTGTGATAAGGGGGTTGTGATAAGGGGTCATGTAGTTAGAGGTAGAGGCCAGAATGTTAGAGGTGGAGGTCAGATGGATAGAGGTGGAGGTCCTCTCAGAGGTGTGCTTCAGGGTGGCGGGGCCCAGCCCCGACTATATGCATTTCCAACTAGACCTGAGGCAGAGTCCTCTGACGCTGTTATTACAGGTATCATCTCAATCTGTGATAGAGTTGCTTCAGTTTTCTTTGATCTGGGGTCTACATATTCGTATGTTTCATCCTATTTTGCCTCGTATTTGAATGTGCCCCGTGATCCCTTGAGTATTCCTGGTTATGTATATACACTGGTGGGGGATGCTATTGTGGTAGATCGTGTGTATCGTTCGTGCGTGGTAGTCATTGAAAGTCTTGAAACTAGTGTGGATCTTTTACTTCTAGACATGGTTGATTTTGATGTTATATTGGGCATGTATTGGTTGTCGCCCTATTATGCCATCTTGGACTGTCACGCCAAGACAGTTACTTTAGCCTTACCGGGGTTGCCTCGATTAGAATGAAAAGGGACTCCTGGTCATTCTAACAGCCGGGTGATTTCATATGCCAAGGCTCGCCGCATGGTGGAGAAGGGGTGTTTGTCTTATCTGGCACATATTCGTGATTCTGGTGCCGAGGTTTCTTCCATAGAGTCACTTCCTACTGTTCGTGAGTTTCCTGAGGTATTTCCTGCAGACCTGCCGGGTATGCCACCCACAAGGACATTGATTTCTGTATTGATGTGGCTCCGGGCACTCAGCCCATTTCCATTCCTCCATATCGGATGGCCCCACCAGAATTGAAAGAGTAGTTGCAAGACTTGCTAGATAAGGGTTTCATAAGACCTAGTGTCTCGCCTTGGGGTGAACGGGTTTTGCTTAAAGAATAAAGATGGGTCGATGAGAATGTGTATAGATTACCGGCAGCTGAATAAAGCTACTATCAAGAATAAATATCCATTGCCGAGAATTGATGACCTATTTGATCAGCTTCAGGGAGCTAGAGTATTTTCAAAAATTTATTTGAGGTCGGGCTATCATCAGCTGAAGATCAGGGCGTCTGATGTTCTTAAGACAACCTTTCGGACGAGGTATGGGCATTATGAATTTTTGGTTGTGTCTTTTGGGCTGACTGATGGCGTGTCGTGTGGGGTCTTCACTGACCATCGCAATCTCCAGTACTTATTCAAGCAGAAGATCTAAATTTGAGGCAGCGGAGATGGTTAGAGTTACTGGAGGATTATGATGTCACCATATTATATCATCCAGGTAAGGCCAACGTGGTGGCCGATGCATTGAGTAGGAAGACGGTGATTATGGGCAGCCTTATGTATATTCAATTCGGTGAGAGACCGTTAGACTCAGATATTCAAACGTTGGATAATAAGTTCGTGAGGTTGGATATATCGCCCAGTAGTGTTCTAGCTCGTACAGTCGCTCGGTCTTCTCTAATTGAGCGTATCCGGGAGCGGCAGGATGATGACCCGCATTTGATAGTCCTTAGGGACACAGTTCGGCACGGTGGTGCCAAGAAGGTTACAGTTGGAGATGATGGTGTGTTGAGGATGCAGGGTCGGTTATGTGTGCCTAATGTTGATGGCCTTCGTGAGTTGATCCTTGAGGAGGCTCACAGTTCTAAGTATCTGATTCACGCAGGTGCAACCAAAATGTACCAAGACTTGAGGCAGCATTATTGGTGGAGAAGGATGAAGAAGGACATTGTTGCGTATGTGGATCGTTGCTTAAATTGTCAGCAGGTAAAGTATGAGCATCAGAGACCTGGTGGTTTGCTACAACAGATGGAGATTCCTGAGTGGAAGTGGGAGCGTATTACTATGGACTTCGTTGTTGGACTCCCACGGACTTAGAGAAAATTTGACGCAGTTTGGGTTATTGTAGATAGGCTGACTAAATCAGCACATTTCGTTCCGGTGGCAAGTACTTATACTTCAGAGCGGATGGCTGAGATATATATTTGAGAGATTGTTCTCCTTCATGGTGTGCTCGTGTCTATCATTTCTGATCGGGGTACACAGTTCACTTCGCACTTTTGGAGGGCAGTTCAGCGTGAGTTGGGTACCCGAGTAGAGTTGAGTACAACATTTCACCCTCAGACTAATGGGCAGTCCGAGCTTACCATTCAGATATTGGAGGATATGCTTCGCGCTTGTGTTATTGACTTTGGTGGTTCGTGGGATCAGTTCTTGTCGTTAGCGTAGTTTGCTTATAATAATAGCTACCAGTCGAGCATCCAGATGGATCCTTATGAGGCACTATATGGTAGACGGTGTAGATCGCCAGTAGGATGGTTTGGGCCGGGAGAGGCTCGGTTACTGGGTACAGACTTAGTTCAGGAGGCCTTGGATAAGGTCAAGATTATACAGGAGAGACTTCGTGCAGCTTAGTCTAGGCAAAAGAGTTATGTCGATCATAAGGTTCGTGATGTGGCATTCATGGTTGGAGAGAGAGTACTGCTTCGTGTGTCGCCCATGAAGGGTGTTATGAGATTTGGGAAGAAGGGTAAGTTGATCCCTAAGTATATCGGGTCATTTGAGATTCTTGATAGAGTGAGGGAGGTAGCTTATAGACTTGCGTTGCCTCCAGGGTTATCCTCAGTTCATTCGGTATTCCACGTGTCTATGCTCCTAAAATATCATGGTGACCCGTCCCATGTGTTAGATTTCAGCTCTGTCCAATTGGACAAAGACTTGACTTATGAGGAGGAGCTGGTAGCTATTTTAGACCGATATGTTCGTCAGTTGAGGTCTAAGAGTTATCCTCAGTTCGAGTGAAGTGGAGAGGCCATCCCGTTGAGGCAGCTACTTGGGAGTCAGAGTTGGACATGCAGATTAGATATCCACACTTGTTCACCATTCCAGGTAATTTTCTATGCCCGTTCGACGATGAACGTTTGTTTTACAGGTGGAGATTGTGATGACCCAAGGGTTCATTCTATGAATTTAGACTCCGTTCTAGGCTTAATAGCCATAAAAAGGTTAATTTTAAATACCTCGATTTACGTGCACAGTCCGGGAGTGAAAACGGAAAGCTTTTATGTGAAAATATGAAAAATAGTAATTTCTAGAGTTAAAATTTGATTATAGTTGACTTTGATCAACATTTTGAGTAAACGGACCCGGATCCATGTTCCGACGATCCCTGGAGGTACGCAGTAAAATATGGGACTCGGGCGTATGCCCGGAAATGAATTTCGAGGTCCCAAGCCTTAGAAATCAATTTTTGAAAGAAATTATTTTGCTGAAATAGTTATGAAATAAAGAAAAGAACAAATGTGTGAAACCGTTGGTATCGGGCCCGTATTTTGATTCCGGAGCTAGATACAGGTATGTTATGATATTTAGGCCTTGCCTGTGAAATTTGGTGAGAAACGAAGTTCGTTTGACGTGATTCGGACATCCGGTTGGAAAGTTATGAACTTTAAGAGTTCTTGATGAAAATGATAAGTTTTGAGGTTTAATTCATAGTTTTACATGTTATTTTCATGATTTGATCGAACGAGCAAGTCCGTATGATAGTTTTAGACTTGCGTGCATGATTTGTTTAGAGCCTCGAGGGCTCGGGTGAGTTTCGAGTAGGTTTCAGAGTGTTAAAAGTTGGAAAACCACTGTTGGTGCACCAGTTTTGGTGTGCCAGCACCTGCGAGCCTAGGGCCGCAGGTGCGAGACCGTAGGTCCGCATCCATGGCACGCAGGTGCGGTCCCTCGTAGATGCGGACCCCAACTCCGCATGTGCGATCCCGCAGGAGCGGTCAAACCTCCGCAGCTGGATTAGTCATTTCCGCGGGTGCGACCGTTTCTCCGCACCTGCGAGAGCGCAGGTGCGACACAAGCACTGCAGGTGCGAAGGTCGACTTCCCAGCCCTATGAAACCCAATTTTAAAACGGGCAGAACCCTTTCTTCTCCTAATTGTTGAACTTACAGCCCTAGGAGTGAATTTCTTCACCAAACATCAGTCCCAAGTCATAGGTAATCAATTCTAAACTTTACTCTTTCAATTCCTTATCGTTTTTCATCACTTTTAAATGAAAAACTTGGAATTTCCATGGTAAAAATTGAGGGTTTGGGTAGAATTAGGGAATTATGTAAAAATTGAATCTTTACATCAAATTGAGGTCGGATTTCGAAACTAATTGTATATTTAGGTTCGTGGGTGAACGAGTAAACAAAATTTGGTCCGAACCCCGACTTTAGACCAAGCGGGCCCGGGTCGGATTTTTACTTTTTTTTAGAAAACGTAGGAAAAAATAAATTTTTCAATAAAGTTAGTTCCTTTAGCATTAATTAATGATATTAAGTTAATTGTGATTAGATTCTAGCAAGTTAGAACAAGATTCTAGAGGAAAAGTAGTAATTGAGCAGTGAGTGGCCTACGAAAGCGAGGTAAGAGCTTGGTTTAACCTTGACTTGAGGGAATAGGAATCTCCAATTTATTTGTTATGTGAATTAGCATGTGTGTGGTGTATAGGTGAGGTGACGAGTATATATGCACCACCAAATTGTCTGTTAAACATGATCCCTTCCCCGTTTCCAATTTAATCGATCCCGGTCTTAATTTTTCTTTGTTAATTATTGTTTCCATGACTACAGGCCTCATTACTTTGCTGTTAAATATTATTTTGGTTATTTTGGAAGAGTATTGGTTGTGTATTTGGTTCCCTTGGGGCACAGAAATATTGAGTAGTTTGGCACTATTTCAGGAGATATGTATATGATTATGCTCCTGTTGATTTCTTGTTGTTGTGATAATATTCGATGAGTTTATGAGAAATATAGTCTCCTGTTTATAATTGTTGAAATAAAAGTGTTGTGAAAGGTTTGGCTTGCATTGTGAAAGTTTTTTATGAATAAACAAAATTGATTGTGATAAGGGGGCGAAAAAGATTGTGATAAGGGTGGATAATTGATTGTGATAAGGGTGGAGAAATTGATTGTGACAAGGGTGAATAATTATGTTGTATTGATTTTAATTAAAAGGATTTGGAAATTTTTGTTTTACTCTACGGTTTTTCTCATATTTTGTACATGTGGTTATTTTAAAGTAAAGTGTGAAAATTTAAAAATTTATTCGAGGATTGGTTATAGCTGAGACCTGGAAGAAAAGTGGCAGAGTTATTTTAAATTGTTGTTGCAATTGTTATTATTTACTTGTTTTAGATTTCTTTCTTGCTTTATTATTTATTATTGTCACAGGTTATATTGTTAATTTCCTATCGTAGCCTCGTCACTACTTCGTCGAGGTTAGGCTCGGCACTTACTCAGTACATGGGGTCGGTTGTACTGATACTACACTCTGCACTCTTTTGTGCAGATCCAGGTACTAGCCAGCAGTAGAGATTTTTAGAGTATCCATCCATTCATTCGGAGACACGAGGTATATCTGCCGGAGTTCACAGATCCCGAGAGTCTTCTCCTATTTTTATAAAAATATTTTAGTATATTCATGACAGTTACACTATTTCTTTCAGCCCAGTATTTGTAGTATTCTTTAGTGGTTCGTGAATTATGACACCAGACCCTAGGTAGTTTTAGAGTTATTTATATAATTAGTTCGTGGCTCGGTTTAATTAAGTGTTTATTATTTTATGTTCAGATTTATTCATTGAAAGTCAGTAGCTTAAGTTTATTTTAATAATTGTTCATTATGCTTAAATGGAAAATCAAAGGAAGTAGTTAATCTAACTCTAACATTAGCTTGCCTAGCAAGTGTGGTTTTAGGCGCCATCACGATCCCTAAGGTTGGGAGAATTTGGGTCGTGACAATAACCAAACCAAACCTAACAAGTATCAATTTTTTTAGTCGGGTTGGTTCGGTTTTCGGTTTGATTCGGTTTTTCAGTATGAACACCCCTACATATATTATTCAGTATCACGCGCCCGATTACTCTAAATTCTCAGGGAAAATCAGAAATAACCATATTTATAACTAATAATTGAAAAATGAGGAATTTTTAGAAATCACTATTGTTTAGTGGCTATTAACTTCCTATACCTACTATATACATAATTACTTCCTATAGCTACTATTCAGTTATTACGATAGTGTATTCATTATATTCGTACTGTTGTATTCATGAATACAGCAGCAAAAAGCGCCTAAAATCAAAGCAGTTCAGTTGTACGCGCATGTATTCACATGTATTAGCATTGTTGTATTCATGAATACAGTAGTAAAAAGTGCCTTAAATTATGGCAGTACAGTTGTACGCGCTTGTATTCACATGTATTCGCACCATGTATTCATGAATACAACAGCAAAAGGCCACTAAATTAGGGCAGTCCAGTTGTACGCGCATGTACTCACATGTATTCACGTTGTTGTGTTCATGAATACAGCAGTAAAAAGCACCTAAAATCAGGACAGTCCAGTCGTACGTGCATGTATTCACGTGTATTCGCGTCATGTATTCATGAATACAGTAACGGTAATCACCTTAAAAATAGGCATGCCCAGCTGCTATAGGAGGTAAAATTTCCTTGAAAAATTAGTCACAGTTTCAAAAGTAATCAAAATTTCGCCACGTTTTTATGTAAAGATAAATCTGAACAAAAACACTCTTCAAACTATGGAAAAATTCTGGCATAATATATTGGAGTTCCAACATAATATGTTAGAAGTTTATCCCTAGGAGCTCCGTAATCTAGTATATTATGTTGGAACTAAGTGTGTTAAAGTTTCAACATAATATGTTGGACGTTTATACGCGGGACCTCCATAATCTAGAATATTATGCTTGAATTTTCCCTGTTTCAGCAAAATACTGATAATTTTCTGCAAATGCTGACTATTTTTTAATTATAAGTTTGGAAATTGGCTAGTCCGTGCTATTTTCACAAATTCTTGCCGTATAGGCCCATTAAAGGGAGAAGCGTTAGAATATGAATTTCAGAAATAACTCTAATGTCTTTTTTTTTCTAGCAAACATGTTTTATATAACTAGGAAAATCATACATTGTTTGTTACATCATAGCATGTGCCACGTCATGCACATTCGTTACCTATGCTTGCGAAAGAGTTGCAAGCAGTTAGCGTTAGGTACTTAACACAAAAAGAACTATTGTTTTTTTCTACCGTTACATGATGTTCCACACCACTTGGTGGTATTACAAAACTGATTTCCCTTGTTTCCAGTGAGTAGTGTCCAGCTTTGTCATGAGGTGTGCCACCTTGTTGCCTTCCCTAAAGTTGTGCCTGAGGAGGGTCCCCTTCCCGTGGTGCATTAACAACCTGCATGAGTTAACAAGAGAATCATAGTGTTTGTTTCCATTAAGAATTGCATGTACTGCTTCCATACAGTCCGTCTCAATCTCCAGTGGAAAAGTATTCCATTCATGTGTTGTTTTTATCCCTTCCTTGATTGCCTTGAGTTCTCCTTCCACTGATCCTCTAGTGTATGTGTGTTTGTTGAAACCCAGTATCCAATTTCCTTTTGCATTGCATATGACTCCACCAATCCTGCTTTTTTCTGATGTGTAACTTGCATCCGCATTTAATTTGTACCACCCTTTTTGCGGTTTTATCCAATGGACCCGTATTTGAATTTTTTCTACAGGCATTGGATTATGTGATGCAAGTAATTTGTATTCTAGTGCTTGTTGAATGATGTGATTCATATTAATAGGGGTTGATCTATTATTTTAATTATTATTATTACAGTTGATCCAAATGGCAAAAGGTAACAAAAGTTTCCAGTCAATTAAAAGGTTATTTAGGGTATTTGATTTATCTCAGAGTTGTATAAGCCAGTGCTCCCCCACATGGTTGTCTGTGGTCACTCCACCTACGTTGTTCTAAAATGTTTTGGCAGGGGTACATTCCAAAAATATGTGAGTAATGGATTCAATTAGGTTTGTATTACATATAGGGCATTGTGGGTCTATGTTAATACCAATTTTAGATAGGTATTTTCTGCATGGTATTCTATCATGAATGCATTGCCATAAAAATTTTTTATCTTATTTGGGCATTGCAATGACCAGACCTAGTTGAAATCCACATGATGTCGTGTTCTAGGTTCTATAATTGTGTAACAACTTTTTGGTACTAAAGTTTCCCTTAGGGAAGATGGACCAAATTGGTATGTCACTTACGGGACCTTTCTTACGTATTTTAGTTTTCAGAATGTTTTCATGTATTTCATGTGGAACTTCCATGGACAGTTTTTGGAAGTCCCAATTATTATTTGAACAAAGGTCCCTTAGTTTTAAAGTGTAGTGGTTAGGTGATAGAGGACCATGTAATAAGCTTCGTAAGTTTTGTGAATGAGGAAGCCATTTGAGATCCCATATGTTAATGTTCGAATTTATGTGAGGAGACCAAGAGATCTCCTTAGAGCATACTTCCCACCCTTTGTTATGGCATTCCAGATAGGAGAGTTATTTGTTCTATAGCATCCTTTACCATATTTGCTGATAATTAGCGTGGACCAAAGGGTTGTGGTTTGTGTGAGTAGTCTTCATGTTAAACTGGCTAGGGTAGACAAATTCTTTGAGTGAGCAGTATCTAGTTCCAGCCTCTCCTCCCCCCCCCCCCTTGATTTTGGCTTACAAATGTTAGTCCAGCTAATCATATGGAGTTTCTTTTTATTTTCACTTGAGCCCCAGATAAAATCCCTTTGTATTTATCAATTTTCTTATGAGTTTTAGCAAGTAACAGGGTGTACTGCATCTAATAATTTGGGATAGAATTTAGACATGAATGAGCTAGAGTCGTTCTACCCACTATATTGATAAATCTCATCTTCCATGTTGCCAACCTAGATTTCATTTTATCAAGTATAAAATTGTAGTCAGCAGGTCTTGGACTTCCATTTAGGATTGGAAATCCCAAGTAGTTCCCAAAGTTATCACCTGTCTTAAAACCCAAAGTGTTGGAAATAGTGGTGATGCTATTGGTGTTGCAGTTTTTGTGAGAACATAATTATAGATTTTGATTGATTAATTTTTTGACTACTAAGAGTGCAAAAAGCATCTAGACCTAGTTTTATGGCATGACATGACTTCTCATTTGCCTTGGCCATTAAGGTTAGGTCGACTGCAAAGAAAAGGTGTGAGAAGCTACTATTTGTTCTCCCTAAGGTAATTGGATCCCATTGATGTATGTCTACTTGGTTAGTAATATACCTGGACAATATTTCAATGCACAAGATAAAAATGTAAGGAGATAAAGGATCTCCTTGTCTAATACCTCTACTAGGTTCAAAGAAGGTTGTTGTAGAACCATTTACTAACACTGATATAGAGATAGTGGAGATACAACTAAGAAGTAATTTAGAAAATTTTGGTGGGAAGTTAAAAAATCAAAGAGTGTGGTGAACAAAGGACCACTAAATACGATCGAAAGTTTTTTCCAAATCAATTTTGATCATCATTTGGCCATGTTTACCTTTGAGTTTTCTTAGGTTATTTACTAACTCTTGAATAATAATAGCATTATTGGAGTCTCTTCTATTTTTCATAAAACTGGCTTGGTAGGGGCTGATTAATTTGTCTAAAAAAGGCTTAAGACGATTTGCCAGAATTTTTGTAATGATTATGTATATTGTATTTCAAAGGCCAATTGGTCGGAAAAAAATTTATATTGTTTGCATTATGAATTTTGGGAATCAGACATAGGTATGCCTTGTTGATTTCCTTTGGAATTATTTGATTTTTAAAAATCGTATGACAATATTCAGTAACTGATTGACCAACAGTGTTCCAATATCTTTGATAAAAGAAAGGTTGTAGGCCATCTGGTCCAGGTGCCTTAAAAGGTTTGAAAGAGAAATTCGCATTTTTAATTTCCATGTCTAACAAGGGATCACCCAAAGAGATCAAATCAATGTTATTAGTATTTGAAGGGTTACTGCCTAATCCTTTTTTGGCAGTTAAATTATGAGAGGTTGTGTATATATTTTTGAAGTAGTTTGTCACATGGGTCATGATTAATGCATGATCATTAATCCAATTTCCTTCTTCATCTTTGAAGTAGTTTATTTTGTTTCTTCTTCTCTTATTTGTGGCTATTATTTGGAAGAACTTTGTATTTGCATCCCCTCATTTAGCCAATTTATCCTAGATCTTAATTTCCAATAGTCTTCTTCGATCCTAAGGATATCATTATATTCTTTTTTAAGGGTTACATCTAGTGATTGTAGAAAATTACTAATGGGATAATTTATAGAATTTTGTATACCCCAAAGCCTAGCTAGTAATTTTCATTTTTTTTCCCATTATATCATCAAAAGTTTTATTTCTCCACATTTTAACACCCTCTAGGAAAGAGTTACTGGACCTAATGTAGTCGTTGGTTGTCCAGTGACTCTTAACTAGGCCTGGAAATTCATGGTGTTTACACCAATAGGTTTCAAGCCGAAAGGGTTGAACACGTTTTTGTCTAGTTCTAGGAATTAGTTCAATTAAGAGAGGGTTGTGATTCGAGTGTGTTTTAGGAAGGTGAATTATTGAATAATTGGGAAATAAATCACACAATTGTTCATTACCTGGGATTTGTCTAACCTTTCCATTATAAGACCCTTATTTTGTGTCTATGATTAGACCAAGTATACTTACAGCCCTTAAAACCTAAGTCCATTATTTTATAATTTTCCAACTTTTTTGTAAGTATTCTGCCCTAGAGTTGTTTACCCGGCGCCCTCTAAATTTCTCTTGAGACCCTAGAACATCGTTAAAATCCCCACCTATCAACCAAGGACCATCATAAGTTAGCTATATTTTTTAAACTATTCCACGTAAGATTTCTATATTGATAATTGGTGCTAGCATAAATTGAAGAAAATAACCAAGTTTTTTGAATAGATCTTACCTCAATTGTTGCATGAATTTCATGGTTCCTACGTATGAAGTTGTGCATTATGACAACCTCATGCTTCCACATTAAAACTATGCCTCCAACTTGTCCCTCTGTCGGTACTTCAATTAGCTCCGTGAAGCAAAAGTCATCTAGCCACTGTTCATGATCAACCATTCTAGTTTCAAGGAGTGTAACAAGGCATGGTCTATTTGTATCGATCATCTCCCTAAAATTCCTCTTGAAGTTATCATTATTTCTCCCCCTTATATTCCAAACTATTATATTTGTAGGTCTATTCATGGCTTGATTGATGGTTGGGTTTTGAGGCTCTCCATTCTCCCTCACTCCTCCCAAAAAGATTGGATTTCTCCTCAATGAGGGTACTAGTATCATTGCTCTGTTGCCAACTATTGGATCTTGTGGAGGTCTGATGTCCATCGAGCACTTGTAAAGTGCTAGGGGACAGTTGAGTACGTGCCTCTTCTATTGCCTCTCCGTGAAGAAATAGACTTTTACCCTATCTAGGTTTGAGAAGTCTAGGACTTGTTCTGAGTTGATGTTGAAAGGGCCTTCTACCTCTTCTTCCATTTCTGCTGCCTCTGGGATTTGATCTTGCATGTCCTAGGGCACTGCTTGTTCCTGCATGGCCTGGGGTGGGGATGGTGGTGCATGGGGAATCTCTTGATTCATCCCTTGTTCCTGGGCTTGTTGAGTTGTATCCCATGGTAGAAAAATCGGATTCATGACTGTTAGAATATCTGGGGGATAAAATGGTAGATTTGGGACTAGATTATGTGGTTGTATTGGATTGAAGTGAGGGGGCATGTGCCATTCGTCCCTCATTGTGTTGACAAAATTCTGGTTCAGAGATGGAGATAATGGTTGAAGGACATTGTTCAACCATGTTTGATTCCAGTAGTTGCTCATGGCTATTCTTATGCCCTCTGTGATAAGTTGAGATAGGTATTGTGTGTTTTGTAAGATCACTATGGTGTCCTGCCCGTTCAGTTGGATGTTGAATGAGATGGCATGACCCATGAGTCCCATCTTCATCCAAGAGAGTGGCTGGTAGTCTTGTGGTTGTGGTGGCGAGATAAAGATTATTTGTGGTAGTGGCGTAGAAGGAGGTGCTTGGTGGTCTTCCATAGGGTTGGTTCTTTGTTGTCGAAGAAGTTGGATAAGCATGTGCCTTCTCCTCAGGGAATATGGTATTCTTGGCATTGTTCGAAGTTTCAGTACTATTTATTGGTGGCAGAGTGTTTTGGAGGGGAAGTTCTTCCAAAGGAAGTATTTGATTTGATGTAGAGCTAATGATTGGAAGATCTAGTTGCGTGTAATTTGAGTGGTCAGTTGGGATTCTTATAGGCTCAATTGTAGATTGAAAGGATTTTTGTCGTGTGTGTTGGTGCATGCCATTTGTCTTGTGGTTGTTTTGGTTATTGACAAATGGCTTGCATGCTTAGAGGGGTTTATGTTAATACTATTTTCCAGTAGGCTTTTAGGTCTTAATTTGTTATTTGTAGTGTGTTCATTAGTTTTGTTAGTAGGGTGTGTGTCTTTCCGTTTGGGATTAGTATTTAGGCTAGGATTAATGATTGTGTTAGCCATATCTAATTGCATGTCACACTTATCGTGGCCTTTTTGGTTGGACACGCTAGTGACCTTGTTGGCATTGTCTTCAATTAATAAATTCACGTGTGACTGTGCATGGCAGGGTGTTTTGTGATTTTTATTTTCATTTTTTTCCTTATTTTCCAAAACTGTTTGCTCTTGTTCCAGGGTGGTAAAGTGGTTTTGGAGTGAAATAGGTGGATTACTTTCAATGTGTACTTTAGGGATTTGTTGATCATTGTACTGTTGTGAATTATTAGAGACTTTAGCCTTGTATTGATGATTACTATGGTTTTGAATTTGCCCATTACTCCTATGGAGACGATGTACAGAAGTACCTGGATTCCCTTGATGTTCCTTAGTTGGAGATTTGTCCGGGGAACGCATTTTCCCATGGTATCTTTTGTTTTTGTTGAAGTTGACAACTTTCCAGCCTTCATCTTTGTTGTCCACGTCTAGTATTGCCTTTGTGCCTTCCATAGATGTAGTTGATGTTGTTGATTGCTGGGCTTTGGGGCATACAGTCGGGACGTGTCCCAGCATTCCACAATTTGTGCATAATAGATTTTCTCCCTCATAGTATATGGATTGTTTGTGTGAGACGGTTAGAAAAAGTCCTTAATACTTATTGAGCTTAAAAAATTCATCAATTTAGCTGCAATTTATAAACGTGCTTTCCTTTCTTATAGGTATCTTTTTTTTCTTACTTTTGCTTCTAATTTTTTAATTATTTGAATTAAGAGAATATTCAAACTTATCTCTATTAATTGATTTTTTTGTTTGTATATGAACCAAAAAATTTGTTATCGGAATTAAATTAACCTAAAGTCGATCGAAAATGCTCATATTTTATAATTAGTGACATGTGAATATTAAATATGGTGGTGCACCCATAGCTATCAAATTATGGATCCGCCTCTGATTTTTCTTCTAATATTTTAGTACTTAGTAATAATTATTCCGTTAAAGATGGGACCTTCAATTTTCCGTTAATATTTTATTTTAGAATTTTACCTTATTAGTGTTTAAACTATATGTCTAAAAATATTTTTATGAC
Organism: Nicotiana undulata; assembly: GCA_005239495.1. NCBI lineage: Eukaryota > Viridiplantae > Streptophyta > Magnoliopsida > Solanales > Solanaceae > Nicotiana > Nicotiana undulata. Next base: position 3,627 of record ML294732.1, on the reverse strand, counting down.
AGGATTTTTTCGTCACATTAATTATTTTCAAGAATCGACACGTTTTTAAAAAAATATTTATACTCAAACACATTATTCAATAATATTTATTAATTTTTAACTTGTATATTCATGTTGAAGGTACACGCGCAAAACACATACCCAAGACTAGTGATATTTAAAAAAATACCATAAATTAATCGAACCGTACCGATACAGAAGAGAACCCGATATGATTGGGACGGTTTCGAAAAATCTATTTTTGGTTATATATAATAGAATAACCGAAAAATTTATAGTACAAATTTTATAAAATAAGCGGCTGAAACCAAACCATTAACACCCCTAATAATAATAGTTACATCCTTTAGAAATGCTATGTTACGTCTGATATCTTAACAGCACGGTTAGTTAATTATAGGAATAAATATTAAACTGTAGGAAAATAATCGTCTTGTGATCCTTTCATACAACACTTATTACTAAGTCGACAGTAATAACGTGTATCACCGCGTCCTCATAAAGGTCGTGCCTACAATTGCAAAATTAAACTTTTTTATTTCCCTTCAATCACTGTCACAAAAAAAAAAAAAGACGCCCCTTTTTGCAAACTTAAAATACTAATGTAAGGCCAAAACCCTTACAGCCTCTCATCGTTGACTATCTCTTAGGATTTTGCTCTTGAGATTGCTACATTATTGGACGAGGTGAAGAGCCATCCATTTCTGCAACCATGCAATCCACTTATCGTAGTGAAGATGACAAAGTAGTGAAGAATGCAGAGGGCAATGATGGTTCAGAGGTTGTTGATGATGCAGAAACGAACCAACATAAAAGCGGGAACGCAGAGAGTAGTGATGGTTCAGAGTTTGATGCATCAGATGATGCAGAAAAGAATAATTTAGAGAAGGATGAAGGGAAGCCTTCTAAGGAAATTGAAGATGGTTCAGAGAGCCTGAACTGTGCCTTCCCTCGAACGTGGTGCTTTAACAATGGATTTGAAATAGAGGAGTTGGAGCAGAAAAAAGTCCTCCCAGGAAAGAAGGTTCAAGTACTATATAGTTTGGAGCTGGATAAGGGCAAAACAATCGAAATAAACAGAACCCTAAATTTTAGAATAGGTGCTGGTGGAACCATACCGTGTATTGATGAGGGTGTAGCTGGAATGCAAATTGGGGACAAAGGGAGAATTTCAACCGATGCGCGACCATGGTGTGAAGTTTTTAAGCCTTGTGATAGTGATGAGGAAGAGATACCACCCGATTCAGTTATGACATTTATAGTTGAGATGTTACGTATCAAATGATTTTACCATTGAGTAAAGGTAGTAGAGGATGGGATCTGGAAGATGCACCATTGGAACAACCCGAGGAGAACAAAAGAATTCTATGATATGCTTGAGATAGGTGTTGCGGGGGATGAAGAGTAGCAGAGTAGCTTTTCAACTACCTTTGCTTCAGCATGAAATTGGCTTATATGGTGTAACGACCCGGTCTGTCGTTACGTAAAACATGCATTATAATTGTTGTTAGTGGCTTATTATATGTTGGTTATTCTGTTATTAATGTGTTAGAGTTGATAGGCTTGAAATCGAAATGGTTAAATGAGAATTTAGTCACTTAGTCCTTAAGAACAGCCTTAAAATGGGAAAAGTCAACTAAGAGTTGACTTATTGGTAAACGACCTCGGAATACGTATTTTATGGTTCGGATAGCTTCGTTAGGTGATTTGGGAATTAGGAGTGTGTTCAGAATAATTTTGTGATGTCCGGTGTAGAATTAGGCTTGAATTGGTGAAGTTAGTTTTTGGATGATTTCCGGTCGACAGTGAAAAATAGGCTATCGGGGTCGGAACAGGTTTGTAATGTCATTTTGGACTTGTCTGCAAAAATTTCAGGTCCGTCGGAGTTGATTTGGATAGTTTTGGCACAATTGGTGGATTTTAGAAATTTCAAAGTTCTTAGGCTTGAATCCGATGTAAATTTGATGTTTTGATGTTAATTTTGTTGTTTTGAGAGTGCAACTAAGTTTTAATGATCAATGTGATGTGTTGGTATAGTTGGTTGGAGTCCCAAGGAGCTCGGGTGAGTTTTGGATAGGTTTGGGCTGCGTTGTGCTCGTTTTCTTATGCTTCACCGTCGTTTCTTCAAGCATAAATGATATCATATTGAGCAAATGAGCTCCGATTACTGCTTTGAATGAATTATTAGATCCGTATCGTAATTACGGACCCGTAGCAAAAAGAATCATCGAATTTGGGCATTGTATGAGGATTCTATGGCCATTTTACCAAGATTGCTCAGATTTTTTAGGTTAATGACGAAATTGCCCCTGACAGCGTATTAAAAACCTGCACTATTTGCAAATCTTAAAACCAACATATCTCCTTCATTATAAGGTCAAATTGAGTGATTCAAAAGCCTAAATTCATTAGAATTTCACAAGGAATCCATTGGAAGCAGTAAAACGCGTGAACAGCATATGTATAACGAGCAGTCCAAGTTTTCTTCCAATTTTTGAACAAGAAGAAGCTTTTGAGGCGATTTTTAAGAGAGAAAATCATTGTTCTTCATTGAGGTAAGGATTTTTTATCCTAAAACTCATTTATGGTGATTATATACCATAATCCCAGCCTTTAATTCATGAAAAACAGTAGAAAAATAGGATTTTGGGGCATGAGATTATGAGACCTTCAAGGGTCGATTTGAGGGGTCAAAAGGACTCCGATTTTGGTGTTCTTTATATGTACGGAATCGTGAGAAGATGAAGAACACTTTTCTGTAAAAAATTCTGAGTTTCGGGACGTGGGCCCGGGGGTCAGATTTTGACCGGTTTCGGATTTTTGAGTTAAATTCGATATTTTTCGATTGGAAATTGTTCCTCAAGCCCATATCGATGATAAAAATCTGAACTTGGTAGATTTTGAGCCTTCGGAGGTTGATTCGGGAGGCAAGCGCATTGCGGAATAGTTTTCGGGCTAGTTTTGAGGTAAGTAATGTCTTTAAATCCTGTCCTGAGGGTATGAAACCCC
>MDKH01109799.1:0-12395 GCA_005239495.1 Nicotiana undulata | reverse complement strand
TTACAAATTTAACCTTTTGTAAAACTATAAATACACCCCCCTCTTCTTCATTTCTTCACTCATTTCTCATTTCTCATTTCTCAATCTCATATTCTCTCATTCAAGTTAAATCATGCCCCGCGATTCTAGAGTGCGCTCATATGTTTGGGAACACTTTGAGGTGGTAGAAGAAAATGAAGAAGTTTACAAAGTAAAGTACAAGAATTGTGATATAATCTTAAATGATCGTCCAAAAGGCACGGGCACATGCTTTTTAAGGAGGCATATGAAGATATGTCTTGAAAGTTCTCCAGAAATTCGTTTGATTTGAGACAATTTGTGTTATTTTAATATTATTAGACATATTATGCTTAATGTTTTGGTTTGTTAGATTAATTTGGACTTTGAAGTATTATTAATTTATTATGCAATGATAAGTGCAAGTTTGAACTTTAATTTGAAGTATTAAATGTAAACTTTAATTTGCAAGTTTGAACTTGCAAATTATAAGTGCAATTTTTTTCCATCTTCATTATATTCTATTATCTTAAAATTTAAATTCTTAATGATATATTCAAATATAAGAATTTTAAAGTCTTTGCATCCTTTATTCAAACACTATTTTGTAAAATTGTATTTTTGTTTATATTTTTACGATCAAATACAAAAAAAAAATTAATTTTTTTTATGCTAACCCGGCCCGGCCCGACCCCTTTGACCCGTATCCATTACGGTTCAATTTTTACCCGGATAAACTCGAACCCGTTAAACCCGGTAAGCCCCAACCCGTAACCGGCCTGGTTCTAATCTTGTGCGGTTTACTTTTTATCCTACCCAGCCCGGCCCGCCCACCCGGTTAACACCCTTAGGTTTAACGAATTTCGGGTTCATCTAGGTAAAAAATGAACCGTAATGGATAGGGGTCAAAGGGGTCGGGCCGGGCCGGGTTAGCATAATTTTTTTTTTGTATTTGTTATAACTATCGTAAAAATATAAACAAAAAAACAATCTTGTAAAAATAGTGTTTGAATAAAGGATGCAGAGACTTTAAAATTCTTATATTTGAATATATCATTAAGAATTTAAATTTTAAGATAATAGAATACAATGAAGATGGAAAAAAATTACACTTATAATTTGCAAGTTCAAACTTGCAAATTAAAGTTCAAACTTGCACTTATCATTGCATAATAAATTAATAATACTTCAAAGTTCAAATTAATCTAACAAACTAAAACATTAAGCATAATACGTCTAATAATATTAAAATAACACAAATTGTCTCAAATCAAACGAATTTCTGGAGAACATTCAAGACATATCTTCATATGCCTCCTTAAACAGCCTGTGCCCGTGCTTTTTGGACGAAGATTTAAGATTATACCACAATTCTTGCACTTTACTTTGTAAACTTCTTCATTTTCTTCTACCACCTCAAAGTGTTCCCAACCATATGAGCGCACTCTAGAATCACGGGGCATGATTTAACTTGAATGAGAGAATATGAGATTGAGAAATGAGAGATGAGTGAAGAAATGAAGAAGAGGGGGTGTATTTATAGTTTTACAAAAGGTTAAATTTGTAATTTAAAAAAATGTTAATTTTTTTTTAAAATAGGCCCAAAAAGGGCCATTTGTGCAAATCAGCCGTTGGGCATCGACTCCCTTGGCAGGTGACCGTTGCCAACGGTCCAGTAGGCCCCAAATAATTTAAAAAAAAAAAAAAAAAAACTAGCCGTTAAAATTGGTCCGGTCCGAACCGGTTTAACCAGTAAGTGCACTATTCACTTTGACCGGATTTTACCGGTCCGGGTAACCAATACAAATAAAGTGAACGGGTTAACCCGGCCCGTTTGACTCCCTTAGTTTGTAATTAGTAGTATTAATTACAAGGGATAAATAAATTTAAATATTTATTATAATAAAAATATAATATAAAATCTTTAATATAGTTATTCTAAAACGATAATATTGGGGTATTTAGTATTACTTATTGGTTACATGATAATTTAAATATATCAAAATATATCCCTCATATAAATTAAAAATATACTCTTATAAATCAATATATAAAAGAAGAGAGGTATTTATAGTAGTGGGAATATTTCAAAGAGAAATAAGAGAAAGAGAATAAAAATACAATAGAATAAAAACGAGAAGAAATATAAATTTAATGTAAAGATATTTTTGTCTTGAAAAAATTAATTTTCAGCTTTTTGAAAAAAGCTAGAATTTGTACTCCCTCCGATTCACAATAAGTGACCAGTTTCCTTTTTCATTTTGGTTCAAAATAAGTGTCTAGTTCTGTAATCAAGAAAGAATTCAATTTATTTTTACAAAATAACCCTTATGTACATATCTCTAAAAAGTTTTCTAATCCTCACATTAAATATTTAATTAGGGGTAGTTTAGTCATACTACGTATTTTTGTATAAAATTTAGTATTTTCTTAATGAGTGTGCTAAAAGTAAATTGGTCACATATGGTGAACCGGAGAGAGTAGCTTCTCCCCAACATAAGAAAAAATAATTCTGATTCTACTCAAAAATACTTTTTCATTTTGTCCAAACATCTCAAATTTTTCAATTTTTTTTGGGACAGAAAAAGTACTTTTTGACAAAAAAAAAAAGGGTACTACTATTTTTTTTCTTCACGGAAGCGTGGCCAAATAGGCTCCTTAAGTCTCCCGATTAGGGATCATGTGTCTGTACCCGAAGATGCACACTTAATCTTAATGTTTATTAGTGCACAAAACCTTACCACAAATATCGTTTAAGGTTTTGACACACCTATTATAATAATCAAGTAGTTTTTAAATATGTAATTTTTATTTTAATTAATAAAGAATCGATATTCAAATATAAAATAAATAAATAATAGTCTAACGTTGTATTACAAACTCCGTCACATAAAATGGAATGAATAAAGTATTTTATAAGTAAAACTCATCAATTCTACGTAAATTATCAATTGACTTCAAAAACAGTACTTCACACGTTAAGCTAATAATTAAATCATAATAATATGTAATTAAAATATTAAAAAATACAATACATGTGTGATGTGAAATTCGTATATTTTGTGAAGGTGGCAAAACTCCAATAGGCACCGGAGTAGATCTACACTAAAAAAAAAAAGAACACCAGACATGAAAACAAATGTCTCAAGACACTTATTGAAACCTTCTAAAACTGAGCCAGACGGGCCGTGAAGGCTCATTTAGTAGAGAACGAGCGAGCTGCAAGCACCTACTCCTATCAAAATGAGAAGCAGCAAGCGGAACTTGACCTTGAAGAAGCGAGCCTCTATCAGAGAAAGCCATTGCGCGCTAGCCCCTTGTCTTGTATAGGGTGAAAAACCTGCGAGTCTATTTACGGACTTGCACTCAATAGTCAATCAAATTCGTTTTTCCGCTTTCTATCGCACGCTTCAAAATTGACCAAAATCATATATCTAATTTTGTTTACTACAAGTGGATTTTATGAAAATATCGTAACTCCTCAATGTCTACATTAATTAGAATCAGATATTGCTTCCGTCAAAAGCGAAAGAATATTGAATATAATTGTAAGGAAACCTAGTCCTAATTTAAATTATTTTTACAAGTAAAATGAATATTGAATATAATTTTAAGGAAACCTATTCCTATTTTAAGAATGTTTACAAGTAAAATGAATATTTTTAAAATTTAAGGAAACCGTTTCCTACCTTAAAAAGGTTTACACGTAGAAGAAATTTAAGGGAGCACGTTGCTCACTTCTATATATATTGCCGAGTATAGACCTTTTTGTTTCTCAATCAAATTTCCAGTCACAGTTCTAGGGCTTTGTTTGGCTTATAATGTCTGTAATGGCGAAGATAGAGGAAGCGATGCAACTAAATGAGGAGAAGAAGAATGGTTTAAGGAAATCAATTTTGACGTTAATGGTGGGATGGAGAGACTTTGAGAAAGACTTGAATGTGTCTACCACCTGTTTGAAAGAATGCTTCAACGAACTCGAAGCCAAAGAAAAGCACTTGACTTCAGTTCAAGAGTCTGTAACGGAGAGTTCTAAGGAACTTGATTCGATTAGGGAATCCGTTGAGAAGAGACGAGAAGAAGTTGAGAAGAAAAAGGAAGAGTTTTGTGCATACCGCGAAGGGGAAATTAAGAATCTTGAATGCAAGTGGAAGGAATTGAATTCGGCCAGAAAAGGATTTGATGAGGTTGTGAAATTGAGAGAGGAAAAGATGAATGAGCAGGAGAAGATGGTGGAACGTTTTTGGGAGGAAATTGAATTTGAGCGCAAGCAGCTTGAGGATTTTAGGGAGTTTGTAGAGAATAGGTTTAAGGAGGTTAGTATGAAGGAGAAGGAGTTTGAGGAGCGTTCCAAGGAATTCAATAAGATTCAGAGCTGGATTCTTGAAGAAACAGATGCCCTTGAGTTGAAAGAGAGAAAATTCGAGGAATTAGTGGTGGAATTTGAAGTTAAGGAAAAGATTTTGCTGTCGACTAAGGAGGAGTTTGAGGAGCATTCAAAGGAATTCAGCAAGATTCAAAGCAGGTTTCGTGAAGAAACAGATGCCCTTGAGTTGAAAGAGAGAAAATTCCACGAACGAGTGGAAGAATTCGAAAGTAAAGAAAAGATTTTGCAGTCGATAGAGAAGGAAATAGAAACTAAAGGAAGGGGCTTGGATTCTGCGAGGAAAGAACTTATGGTAAAGGAAAATTGTTTGGACAACGTGAAGAAAGAACTAAGGGTGAAGGAAACTAAGTTAGATTATGTGAAAAGGGAACTTAGAGATAAGGAACATAACCTGGATTTCACCCGAAAGAAACTTAGGGAGAAGGAAACTACCCTGGATTCAGTGGCAAATGAACTCCGAGGAAAGGTTAACAACTTGGATTCGGTGAAGAAGCAACTTAGAATCATGGAAGGAGAGCTTAATTCTGTTCGAAAAGCATGTAGGCAGCACTTAGAACAACTTGATTCTAGGGAGGAGAAACTGGATTCGGTTAGGGTATCTGTCGAAACTTGTGATGGTGAGCTTCAATTAGAAAAGGAAAATTCCCAAAAAGAGCAAGGATTATTCCAGAAAAGAATGGTAGGTATTGCTCTTAAAGAGAAACAGGTTGAGGAGAGGTTAAGAGAGATTAAACAAAGAGAGGAACTCATTGAACGTCGGTTTAAAGTTCTCGAGGAGAAAGAGAAGCAGCTGGAAACTATTTGTAATGCTCGTGTGAAGACCGAGCCTACTGATTATGTAGAAGTGGATAGAGTTGGTGCTACCACTATTAAGTCTGCTGAAATAAGATTTTTTGTCACAATGGACGGGAAGAGTTTACAGATATATCTAAATGAGCGCGAGAAGGAGCTGGATTCTATGTCTGATGAAGTTTTTAAAGCTCTTCGATTGTCTCCGAGCCCTGGACAACTGGTGCTTGATGCAATGGAAGGGTTCTATCCTCCCCACTTGAGGAAGGGAGAAACAGAGTTCGAGGTCAGTGTTGCTAGGCGGAGTTGCATTCTTCTATTAGAGCAGTTGATTAGAGTCTCTCCGAAGATTGAACCCATTGTGCGGGAAGCAGCAATGGAACTTGCGAGAGCGTGGAAGGTTAAAATGATTGAAACAACAGGGGATCATTTAGAGATCTTAGGCTTCATGTACCTATTGGCTTCTTACAGTCTGGTTTCTGCCTTTGATGCAGATGAGCTTATGAGCCTGCTAACTATTGTTGTTGAGCACAACAAGTCAAAAGATTTGTGTCGTCTTCTTGGTTTCACGAAGAAGATTTCTTGTTTCATCCAGAATCTCATAGCCAAGCAACAGAATCTTGAAGCTGTTAAATTTGCTTTTGCTTTTGAGCTTGTGGACCATTTCCCACCAGTACCTATTCTGAAAGATTATGTGAAACATGTTATGTGGATTTCGGAGACTATCCGTAGTAGAGAAACGTGCTCAGTCGAAGAAAAGATTGAAGCCATTGAACAGAGTGTAGCTTCTATTAGAGCTGTTATCGGATCCATTTTGGTTCACAAGCTTCAATCTCAATACCCACTTACTCAGCTTGAAGAGTGTATAGAATCTCTCATAAGGCTGAAGGCAGATGCAACCACATTATCTGTCAATTCTGAGGCTCAAAAGCCACAGCAGACTCAGGTGAAACAGATGGCATCAACTAGTCCATCTGTTCTCACTGATACAAAGGCCCTCAGCTCTAATTCATCCTCTGAAACGCCCTCCACTTGCAAGTTAGGTCATTCTGATGCTTTCGCTGCCATCCTTGTGGGCATGGGAGGTAAGAATTTGCAGGCTTTTTTAAATGATCATTGTCAAGAGCTTGAGTTGTTGCGTGTTGAAGTCTCTACAGCTCTTAAACTATCAACTGACTCGGGGATGCTTGTGCTGGAAGCACTTGGAGGATTTTATCCTCAAAAGCCTCATAAAGAAAAGATTGAATGTAATCGTAGTATTATCAGGAAAAGTTGTATCCTTTTATTGGAACAATTGATTAGAATCTCTCCAGATATTACACCAAAGGCTAAGTTAGAAGCGAGCAAGCTTGCATCTGACTGGAAAGCAAAGATGATAGATGAAAGAGAAAACCATCTGGCGATCTTGGGTTTTCTGCTTCTAGTAGGTGCCTACAGCTTGGCCTCTGCCTTCGATAAAAAAGAGCTGAAGAGTTTGTGTCACACTGTAGCACAACATGCGAATGTAATTCAGATTTGTCATGTACTTGATATTTCTCACTCTAATGGTGAACCTCTTTCCAACAATATGGAAAGGAGAATCAAGGGTCAACATTTAATATCTGGTTGTGCTTTGAGTGTTGTCCACGCCACATCAGATCCCGCAAAAATTGTCTTGGATGCATTGAGGAAGTGCTATTGTGCAGAACGGGAGAAGTCGAAAAATGTACTTACCAAAAAAAGAAAAAGGGATCAGTGCAAAAAGTTTTCATCAGTTATGACCAGGTTCCCTGATTTGTTGGAACAGCTGAGAGAAGTTTCTCCAGAAATAAGACCTCAGGTTAAAACTGAGGCTACTGAGTTTGCAGTTGAGTGGCGAGCAACATTGATTGGATCATGGGAGGCCACAGGCTTTTTGCACTTTTTAGCTACTTTTGAATTGTCATCCTCTTTTGATTCAGATGACCTTATAGGTCTCTTGAAGATTGTTCAGCATACCAGAAAGGTAATGGATCTGGTGAGAATCCTCGGGTTAGCTGATAAGATTCCATGCTTTATCGAAAATCTTATCAGGAGAAGGCAATCGCTGCTGGCAATTAAATACATCTATGAATTTGAACTTGTTGACTCGTTTCCACCTGTTCCGCTCCTGAAGAACCATGTTCAGAGCTCAATAGTGCTAGCCAAACAAATACGTAGTGATGGACACGATTCTCATCAAGCCCAGGAAAAGGCTATATTTCATGAACTATCTGCGCTGAGAGCTGCAGTTAACAGCATTGTGTTGCACAACCTTCAATTAGAGTACTCACCCGACCAACTTAGAGCACGTATTGCCGAGCTTGAAAGAGAGAGGGCAAACTTAAGTATCCCAGAAAAACAATTAGGCTTTGCTGCTAAGTTCCAATGTGATGGGAGAAGCGGAAGAACTCAATGTGAGCCGATTTCTCAAGGGCAAAAAGCTGTCACCGAAAAGAATCTTGCCTCATCTAGTGAGGGTTTTTCTATCCAGCAGTCCAGAAGTAAACGACGAAAAATGAAGCGCCTTCACAAGTTAGCCCTGCAGAAAAAAGTTAGTCGAGATGCTAACTGTAGCACTCGCCCTAATTTACAGCTGCACCATAGCCAGTTCATGCAACATAACAGATCAGATGCTGCCGCAGGAGGGATATTCAGGAATTATTCTGGTTCTCATGACCGTTTCATGGTTGCTTCAGGTGTGCCACTACCCATGTTGCCACGGGCAACTCCCTTTTACCATCTGTAAAATTTTCTTCCACCTAGTATTGTACATCCCGGTTATTTTTCTTAGCACATGCGAGCTTGGAAAATCCAATTGTATATATTTATTTATGTACACGTGTTTAAGTTTTTGTGTGTTTAAAAGGACCTTGGAATGAATGTGTTTATATTGATGCAAAAGTAACTCAAGCAAATCATTTCATGCCTCTTAAACATAAAGCGCCAAGTTCGATTGGGGCAGACAACACAAGATACTGTTGTCCTATAGGTGTAAGAGTATTCCCCACAAAAGCCAGCTCCATAACCAGTTTCAACTTTATGTTTTAAAACGTACAACAGTATTTGAAATTTGATCACAAGATCAATGCTTTCGTTTTATTAGTGTTTATATACAAGCTGTTTAGTGTGAAATAACAAATAATTGCCTTTTTATACTCCATTATAACATGGTGTTTCGCTATATCATGTCCGTAATTATTCCAAATTATAAAACATAGAAGACCGGGCCAGGTGCATGTTGCTCGTATAAAATCAACGACTTTATATCATAGAAGGTTGACCATACACATACACAATGTAATTTTCGGCAAAGATGGTTCACCTGAATTCCCTTCTGCCCACCTAGCTCTGCCCTTGGTGACACCCATAATAGAGGAAGGACCGACAAGGTTGTTAGAGAAGGACTGACATGCTTGTAGGCTAATCAACTTTTGAAGAAGGGGTGTGCATGATACATTAAGCGAATCCCTTATTGGAATGTGAGGAAAATAAATAGTTTTAAAAGGCATAACACAAGTTTGGTATGTGCGTTTTTTTAGCTTGATGATAGCGTAGCCCAAATGATAAATCTATAAGGCTTGTTGGCCTTGTTGGCAAAAACAGATAGTACGTGCCATGGTCTTGGATAAAAGGAACGTCAGACTATAAGTGAAAAACTTAGCTAAGTGTCACTTAAATAATTGATTTATTTAAGTTTATGTTTTCATGATATATATCTCAAAATACAATTAAGGTAGAAGGTTTAATCTACGAATACATTCTTTAATCTTCTATGTCACATTATTCTGTCAAAAGATGCAAGCAATATCCAAAATATTCCTAAGAATTGCAATTTAACAGGTGAAAGTATGAAACTATAACGGTAATCAGAAGGTGGCCATTTTCAAAGATTTATCTTTATGTGTTGGAATGATTCAAATGTTTTTTTGTTGAGTGCATCGGCATATACTTCATAAATAGTATATTTTGTTAAGTGAGAAAGATAAAACGACAATATATCCTCGTCCCTCTTTCACTCTTCGCCCTTCGGAAGCTAAAGAAAATTTATTAAATAGATTTTAGAAATTCATTAGGACATATAATAGCTTGAAAATTTGAGTTTTTTTTTTATATAGAAATGATTTTTTTTAAGTATGAAGAATTCTGTATACGGTCGAAACCGGGTTCGCCTCTTGTGTGACTAATTGAGACTGAAACATGATAGGTTAAAGCTCGACCTCGAGTTATATCGAACCGAAGTGCGAAGTTATATCGTTGAGCTCGTGACCCCAAGACCGAACAAGATCGAGATCGAACAAGATCGAGATCAAACAAGATCAAGGGAATTTTGCCGAGCCAAATAACAGAAGGCCGAAATACCCGCGATCGGTTGGAGATCATGGCGAAAATCCGGCACGTATCAAGGAGAGGCCGATTAATTAGCAAATCATGTGATTTTTACCTTGTATAGAATTGTATCAAGAGTAGGATTCTCCTACTATATAAAGGGAGTCTAATCATTTGTAACACACATTGCAATACGCAACACAAAGTAATATGTTGTCATTTCTCGCTTTTATCGCCGTGTTATTCTGTTTAGACATTAGTTGAGGCATTTCTTGGCTCGAGAGTGATCGAACTCGAAGGCCAAGGCTGTTCAATTCGTGTGGTTTGCGTTTATGCTTTGTATCAAGTTATATCATCTATCCTTAAAATCACATATACATTTAATTGTCGTCGCGCCCCTTTTTTCCCAGGCACTCCTTTCGGGGCCCCGGTTTGAAAGGGTTTGTGACATTGGTTGGGACAACTCATTCCTTTTGGGAAAGGGGTTTGCATTTTTTGAAGAGTCGCCACCTAACGATTTTAAGATGCGTTAGGGCACCTATTGGGGTTCATTTACAACTAAGTTGATAACCAGAGACAGGGTAAGGGCTTGAAATTATCCTAAGAGGAAGGTGATAGGCACCCCTCAGGATCCACAAATGTAGTTCCCGACCAAATAGCTTTTGTGAATTTGTACGATTAGCAAGTAAACAATTAAGGCCCAAATAATAGGGGATTTTTGGAAATATTCATAGCCTAGACACGTATAAGTTACAAGTTTGAAGCTGTTTAATAACTAATGGATCTTTGAAAAGGATTATAGTCTAAGCCTGGCTACGGGAGTAAGGGGGTATCCTAGGTTTGTTTATAATATAGATCACATCAATGCAATACCCGGTATGACACTCCTCAAAGAGGGGCTACACGTGGTATTAGCGCACCGGTCATCATGCCCATATCTACCCTTTTCCACCCCGTAAAGGTAATTAAAGCGAGTGTTGGTCTCGACCTCTGTTGCATGCTGTTACCCGTCCCTTCCTATTAGTCCCGGAGGAGTTTAAGACTTCTATCCTATAAAGGGGTTTCTAGGCAGACCCTCAAGTTTAAAGGTAAAATACTAATGCGACACATAAAGAAACAAATAGGACTGCAGATAAGGGATAACACATAAACAGAAAAAAGGCTCAAAGACCTCCACAAATAATGCACAAAATCAGCACGACTCAAACACAATTTAGGTCTGGTTTTAATTCATATCCTAAACATGGTATCTAAGTGACAATAGAGGTGACAGATTTATTGCATAACTCAGAGAGGAAGTCCTAATCAGTTTTGCCTACTGATTTTAAACATGCTAACAGTTAAACAATAGTCACAAGAGACAATTCCAGTTTTATTTCTTATGGTTGATTACCTAAGGCTTGCCTAAGCGTGAGTTAATATGCAACAATTGTTCAGAATTGTTATACCTAAGAACATGCAGTTCTAAGTGTTGCAGAACGTACATGGATTAATTACCAGTTGTTAGAACAGGGTGACTATTTCATGCGCAGTAGTTAGACTAAGTGTAATTAGGCGACTGCGATCCTAGAACATGATATCTAATGTAGCAACATGATATTCCGAATCCTCATTACTAATGGAATCCAAATGATATTTGGATTGATCAAAAGATCCTTTCAGTTGGCTAGAATCCGTTACTTGAACGAAACTAGATCTGCAGAATAACTTAAATAAGATTTCTAAATGCACATCAAATTATGCATAACTTCAGAATAGGCAGAAGTGACACTTTGGTTTTAATGTTGTTTACATAAAGCAGGATTTCTAGGCATGCAACATGGTTGTAGCATAACGAGACATGATTGCAGCTTATGTTAACATTATTTATCCTAAGCCAGGATTTCTAAATGAGTTTCAGGACATGTTTTCATGGGTAGAATCACATAATAGCAGTTTATTTCAATGTTATTATTCACCCTATAGACAGGATTTCTAAGTGATGGCAGTAAATGATGAGATGCTAAAAGAAAACAATATATATGAACCTAAGGAGCATGATATCTAATGCATGGCATGCTTTGGTGTTATGCCTAAACATGGAGTCTATTGCACACAGAAAAATGTAAACCTAGGAAGCATGGTTTCTACCCTTGATTATGCTACAACATACATAGTACCCTCCCCTTTTCACTATCCAACCCCGGAGTTGTTTTTACAAATAATTATTACAGACCATTGAATATAAATTACATAACTGAAATGGAAAATAAGAAGCTATCTATAGGGAGCCTGCAGTATAGGCCCATATCCCCATGTCCTCAATGCCCAAATAGTGTTTCACAGCCTCTCTCATAATTCGGGTGTGTCAGAGTTCCCTAAGGACCTCAAGGGATCCCGTGCAGTGCTCACACCCAGATTTCATAGCCAAGATAGAGTAAGTGCAGTGTGGAATGGCCAGCCTTAGTGTGTCAAAGTTAAGAGGGAGCTCAAGGGTCCCAAAGCAATGCTCACACAAAGGGGGCAGAACCTAAGGGGTCTAGGTATAAAGTGAGAGTGCTTGATATAGTTTTGGAAGAGAGATTGAGTAGGAAAAAAAAAACAGCTTCGAAAAGGGACTTGATTGAAATAATTTTATAATTAAAAGTTTAACCATTGAAACAGACTGAAAGAGTAGAAACACCAAACAAGTTTAGCATCACACAAATAACCAATAACGATCAATCAACCACAAACAGGGGGTAATGGAAGTTTAGAGACAAGTATGTGAGCATGTAGAGGTACACAATCAGAAGTTCCTAAAGGGTTCAGGGAATTGGGGATGCAGTATGGCGACAACATTAAACAACATAAGGTAATTGTCACGCCCCCAAACTAGGGGAGGCACGACTGGCACTCGATACTGTATTTGATCGAG
>ML294728.1:92406-115961 GCA_005239495.1 Nicotiana undulata | reverse complement strand
TACTAAAACACTTGATTTTTGAAATACTTTCTTTTACTAATTATCAAGAAATCAGGTATAAGGACTAAGTGAAGCACTTTAAGCTTTTTATGAACATCTTCAGAGTTAAGTTATCTTTCTGAAAGTCGAGTTAAGTTTTCAAGCTTATTAAAAAAATATTTGAGGTTCCACGAGACATTTGTATGCGATACGAAGGTGATTATGAGATTATTAGAATAAGAGTACCAATGAGCCAAGATTGGCTAAGTNTTTACATCAGCTATGTATGATTCTACTTTCTGCCTTACATACCAGTATATTTTTATTCGTACTGATGTCTTGTTGCCTGGGGACACTGCATTTTTGTTTCGTGCATGCAGATCCAGGTAGGGACTCTGATCGACCCCTCCGCTAGGATTTCGGGGTTCAGCTGTGAGTTGTTAAGCTCCACCTCTTCCTGGAGCTTTCATAGGATGGTTACTTTTGTTGTACAATTTGGATGTAGTCGGGGCCTTGTCCCGACAACGTTTATGACACTCTTAGAGGCTATTGTGGACACATATTCTGGGTTTCTTTTAGCAGTTTTCAGTCTCCAGCCCATAGGCTTGGCATGTATATATATGTGTGTAGGCATGTATGTCTTCAGTCGCAGCCTCGTCGGCCAGCTAGTACTTTATTATTTTGGCTTGTCTACCTTTTTTTATATGGCTTATTGTTATTCAGGTCATGACCTTAACGGTCCAGGCTTAGTATTTCAGATGTTGTGCTGCTCGATCTGTTGGGCCCCCAGTTTAGTTAGCTAGTATGTTTACTGGCTAACTCTTTCGAATACAGTATCGAGTGCCAGTCGTGCCTCCCCTAGTTTGGGGCGTGACAGTGGGGTCCACTTGAATTTTTTAGCTCGTTAATAGAGGGGACCGCAAGATCGAATCTTAAAAGGGGGGGGGGGGATTTGTTTTCTGTTTTGAACACGGGGGAAGGGAGGGGGCAGATATTTGAACATGTATAGCGCAGTTTATAATAAACTTCGTTATACATGGACGTCTAATCAGCTTCTTGTATATAGCGATGTTTTAAAGGGCGTTATATATGGTTTTGTCACTATTTTTTTTTACACTTATATCAGTCTTTTGAGTCCAAAAAGACCACACTTAGGTTCCGAGCCTATCACATCCCATCACACACGCATTGTTTTCTTTTCTTTTTTCTTTTCTTTTTTTCTTTTTTATAATTATTAATTGGTTGTGTTAGAATTCCACTAATCCGGTTAATTCGAATTTGTATGGCCAATTAAAGGATAAAAATTCTCACACTGAAGTTTGTTTACGTTCAATACTCAAACTAGAGACGTCTAGTTAGAGATGAAAAGATTTCATTCTTTGCTGCACAGACGTCGGTTTTTACTTCGTTATTTTGTTTATCGAAATTAAGAATAGTGTTATATTATATACTGGTGCACCTAAGATTTTTATCATAATTCTTTGAAATGTTACATTGTTTGAGAATAGCTCATCTTATTTTTGTGAAGAATTGTCAATTAGAAGTTTAATATTAGTTAAGCCAAGGAAGGGGTGCTTAAGTAGTAACAACCTCCACCTCTAATTCTAAGGTTGTAAGCCCAAGTCTCTAAGGAAGCATGTTGAACCAAGAGCTATTGACAGTTGTGAAACAACTGATTATATGTGATAAGTTAGTAGTGTGTTTAGTCAGTAGTTAGGAGTTAAGCAATAGAGAATTAGGCGGTTAAGTAGTTGAGTAGTATAAATGTAGCAATAACTTTTTTATTTTCTGTTATGCAGTTATATAGTAACAAGAGCACAACTGCTCTTTTGCTTTCCTCTGCTTCTTCTCAGCTTTCATCACCATAGCTAAGAGTAGAATCTAGAGTTCATCATGGTATCCGAGCTCGAGTTAATGATCTACATCACTCGATTTCATGTGTAGATTCATCATCCTCAAGTTTCTCTGTTACTTACTCATTTGAATTGAGCAATTGCTTCGGCTCCCAAAAGCTAGGGTTAGATCGATTTTGAGCCATTGCTATCTGTTGTATAAAACATTTGTGTGAGAAAAATTTCCATTGATAATGGTGATTACTGACGAGGATAATGGATCGACTCCGGGAGTTGTAGCTGCAACACCAGTGATCGATCATCATCATCCTTTATTTCTACAACCTAGTGACACTCCAGGTAGTTATGTCATCTCTGTCGAGCTTACAGGACCTGAGAATTACACTTTATGGAGTAATAATGTCACGACCCGAAATCCCACCGTCAGGACCGTGACAACATCTAACGTTGAACCCGCTAGACAAGCCAACGTTACTGATTATTCTAACTTGTTTCCTTATTTTTAACAATTGATAGGTGATATACAAGATCGGTATAAATAAAATGCGGAACAAATGAAAGCTAACAATTTAATTAAATATTATTACAATTTTCACAATGAAATTCTCAGAATTTGGTGTCACAATTTCACGGACTGTCTATGAATACTACAAGTATAGGTCTGAACAAATAAAGTACTACTGTCTCAGAAATATGTAAAGACAGGAAAGATATTAGATAGGAGGTGACGCCAAGGCCCGTGGACGTCTGCAGGACTACCTCAGTGTCACCTGATGGACCGAAGGGAGCCACCTAGATCAGTAACCACTGGGTCCATCACTGGGATCTACACAACAAAAATTATGCAGGTGTAGTATCAGTACAACCGACCCCATGTACTGAGTAAGTGCCGAGCCTAACCTCGGCGAAGTAGTGACGAGGATAGGACACGACAAGTAATATCACATGTGCAGTTCAAATAAAATATAACAGAAAATAAACAACATGAAGTAAACAGTTAAGTACAATAACGGGGAAACATGCTGGGAAAAAGGGGTACCAATTACTGAAATGACGGAACGAGGCAACATTTTAAATATCAAAAATAATAATGAGAATTAATAACACGAAATAAACAAGTGAAAAAAAATGGCACGACATGTCCCCTCGTGCTAAGGTATAATAACACGGCACGGAATATCCCCTCGTGCATAAAATATCACAATCACGGCACGGAATGTCCCCTCGTGCGTAAATATCATCAACACGGCACAGAATGTACCCTCGTGCATAATAATCATAAACATGGCACGGAATGTCCTTTCGTGCATAAACAACATAAACATGGCACGGAATGTCCCCTCGTGCATAAACAACATAAACATGGCACGAAATGTCCCTCGTGCATAAATATCAAAAACAACAGTTTGGCAAGAAAATCAACAATAAGAAACCATAAATGCAAAGGAATAATCAACAGTAATAATACCGTCCCGGCAAGGGACACAACTATAACCAACTTCACTCAAGTGTATAACTTAACAAATATTCCTCAACCGAACAAATACTCAACAGTATTCACAAATTAAGGATTTCCATCAAACGAATACTACCCAATTGATATTAAATCACACAAAGAACCTTGATGAAAATCACATAATGACTAATATCCGACTCACGGGCATGCTTGACAACAACATATAGGTACTTGTCACCTCACCTATACATTGAACATGGAATAAACACGTAGCAATTGAGACTCAACACCTATTCCCTCAAGCTAAGGTTAGGCCAAACACTTACCTCGATGCCGCGAACACAATTCAAGCCTCAACTATCGCTTTACCTCTTGATTCCACCATCAACTCTCTCGTATCTAGCCACAAGTTACTTAATTATATCAATAAATTCTAAATGAAAAGATTCTAATGCATGGAAATGAGTTTTCTAAAGTTTTTCCCAAAAAGTCAAAAATCGACCCCGGGTCCGCTCGGTCTAAACCCGAAATTCGGACCAAAATTCGATTACCCATTCACCCCCGAGCCCGGATATATAAATGGTTTTGGAATCCAACCTCAATTTGAGGTCTAAATCCCCAAATTAAAATATTCTTAGGTTTTACCCAAAATTCCCAATTCCACCATAAAAACCCTAGATTCTAGGATGAAATCTTGTAAAAAGAAGTTAAGGATTAAATAAAATGAGTAAGAAATCACTTACTGATGTTTTGGAGAAGAAAGAGTGTTTGAAAAATCGCCTCTTATCTTTTTAGGTTTTGAAAAATAAAAAATAACTAAAAATTCCATTTAAATATACCCCTCTCAGACCCCCACCGCGGACCGCACAAAAAGGAAGTGCGGCCGCACAAGTGGCAAATTGGCTGCAGTGACATGCTTTAGTATTTTCGCCATAACTTTCTCTACAAGGAATCATGGGGCATAATTAGATAAGGAGAAAAATATGAAAACACGTACGAAAATGTAGACCCAGATCAAACAAAACCAAAGTATCTCTGCGGCAAACTGAAACAATACTTGTAATGACTGCATCAGAGGCCTCAGCCTCGGGCATGGCGGGAATAACATAGCATCGGGGCTGAGCCCACCAATCTGAACATCCCTTGGTCGACCTACTGCGGCCTGACCTCTACCCCTCATAGAATGTCCTCCACATCTAACTGTCTGGCCTCCGCCTCTGGCACCTTGACCTCCACCCCAAGTTGGATAAGGGGTGGGGGTGCACCAGGTGCGGGAATCATAGCACGGGAACCCTGATGTTGAGAACCACTAGAAGCTCGGGGGCAAAACCTGGAAATGTGCCCTGGAACACCGCAATTGAAACAAGATCTCGGATGCTGAGAGTGTTGGCCCTGAAACTGTCCATGTCGACCATAATAGCCATTATGAAAGCTCTGAAGCGGCGGTGCACTGATAGGAGCTAGTGGTGCCCTGCGGGATACCTGAAGGGCTGACTGGAATTGTCTAGGAGGATGACCTCTGCCAAAAGAATCTCTGCCTCCAGATGAGGCACCACTGAATCGACCGAAATGACGAGGTCTCTTGTCAGACCCCTGACCACTGCCGTGTGATAAGACCATCGCCTGGCCACATTGGCCGCCTCCTAAAATGAAATATCAGTACCTGTCTCTCTAGCCATCTGGAGTCTAATAGGCTGAGCTAGACCCTCAATAAACCTCCTCACCCTCTCTCGATCTGTGGGGAGTATCATGATAGCATGTCGGGCCAAAGTGATAAATCGGGTCTCATATTGGGTGACTTTCATAGAGCCCTGCTGGAGACGCTCAAACTCCCTCCGAAGATCCTCTCTCTAGGTAACTGGTAGAAACTTCTCCAAGAACAACTCGGAGAACTGAGCCCAAGACAAAGGCGAAGATCCAGCTGTCCTGGTCAAGCAATAATTCCTCCACGAAGTCTTGGCGGAACCAGAAAGACGGAATGTAGCAAAATCGACCCCATTGGTCTCCACGATCCCCATGTTCCGAAGAACCTCACAGCAACTGTGTAAGTAATCCTGGGGGTTCTCTGATGGTGCACCAGTGAAATTAGTAGGAAACAACTTGGTGAACCGATCTAATCTCCACAAAGCATCGGCGGACATAGATTCTCCCTCCACTGCCTGTGCCACAATACCCGGTTGAGCTGCTCTAGCTGTCTGAGGTGCTGGAGTCTGGAACTGAGAAGCTAGTTGCTCTGGGGTGCGGGTAGAAGTAGTCTGGGCCCCTCCCCCAGCCTGAGAGACGGTTGGTGCTGTAGGAAGTAGACCGGCCTGAGCCACACTCTCCATAAGGCCCACTAAGCGGACCAGAGCGTCCTGAAGTATCGGGGTGGCAATGAACCCCTCTGGGACCTGAGCTGGTCCAACTGTAAATGCCTGAGTGGGAATCTTCTCAGCAGCCTCCACCTGAGGATCCTCTACTGGGGCTGCTGCTTTGGGCTGAGCCCTGGCTCTGCCTCGGCCTCTAGAACGGCCTCGGCCTCTAGTAGGAGCTGCAATAGGAGGATCGGGTTGTTGATCAGTAGATGAGGAATCACACGTTCTCGCCACCTGCGAGAGAATAGAATAGAAACTCAGTTAGCATTTGGAACTCAAATCGCACGACAAAGATGAATAGATGTGAAGTTATTCCTAACTTTACAGCCTCTGGGATAAGTACAGACGTCTCCGTACCAATCCCTCAGACCCTACCAAGCTTGTCCTTGAATGGTGAGACCTAGGCAACCTAGTGCTCTAATACCAACTTGTCACGGCCCGAAATCCCACCGTTGGGTTCGTGATGGCGTATAACGTTGAACACGCTAGACAAACCAACGTTACTGGTTATTCTAACTTGTTTCCTTATTTTGAACAATTGATGAGTGATATACAAGATCGATATAAATAAAATGCGGAACAAATAAAAGCTAATAATTTAATTAAATACTATTACAATTTCCACAATAAAATTCCAGAAATTGGTGTCACAATTTCACGGACTGTCTATGAATACTACAAGTATAGGTCTGAACAAATAAAGTACTACTGTCTCAGAAAGATGTAAAGACAAGAAAGAAATAAGATAGGAGGTGACGCCAAAGCCCGCGGACGTCTGCAGAACTACCTCAGTGTCGCCTGATGGACCGAAGGGAGCCACCTAGATCAGTAACCACTGGGTCCAGCACTGGGATCTGCACAACAAAATTTGTACAGTTGTAGTATCAGTAAAACCGACCCCATGTACTGAGTAAGTGCTAAGCCTAACATCGGCGAAGTAGTGACGAGGCTAGGACACGACAAGTAATATCACTTGTGCAGTTCAAATAAAATATAACAGGAAATAACAACAGGAAGTAAGCAGTTAAGTACAATAACGGGGAAACATGCTGGGGAAAAAGGGTACTAATTACTGAAATGACGGAACGAGCCAACAGTTTAAATATAAAAAATAATAACGAGAATTAATAACACAAAATAAATAAGTGAAAAGAAACAGCACTGTATGTCTCCTCGTGCTAAGGTATCATAACACGACACATAATGTCCCCTCGTGCATAAAACATCACAATCATGGCATTGAATGTCCCCTCGTGCATAAATATCATCAACACGGCACAGAATGTCCCCTCGTGCATAATAATCATAAACATGGCACGGAATGTCCTTTCGTGCATAAACAACATAAACATGGCACAGAATGTCCCCTCGTGCATAAACAACATAAACATGGCATGGAATGTCCCCTCGTGCATAAACAACATAAACATGGCACGAAATGTCCTCTGGTGCATAAAAAACATAAACATGGCACGTAATGTCCCCTCGTGCATAAAAAACATAAACATGGCACGAAATGTCCCATCGTGCATAAATATCAAAAACAACATTTTGGCAAGAAAATCAACAATAAGAAACCATAAATGCAAAGGAATAATCAACATTAATAATACCGTCCCGACAAAGGACACAGCTATAATCAACCTCACTCAAGTGTATAACTTAACAAATATTCCTCAACCGAAAAAAATACTCAACAGTATTCACAAATTAAGGATTTCCATCAAATGAATACTACCCAATTGATATTAAATCACACAAATAACCTTGATGAAAATCACATAATGACTAATATCCGACTCACGGGCATGCTTGACAACAAACATATAGGTACTCGTCACCTCACCTATACATTGAACATGGAATAAACACGTAGAAATTAAGACTCAACACCTATTCCCTCAAGCTAAGATTAGGCCATACACTTACCTCGATGCCACAAACACAATTCAAGCCTCAACTATCGCTTTACCTCTTGATTCCACCATCAACTCGCTCGTATCTAGCCAAAAGTTACTTAATTATATCAATAAATGCTAAATGAAAAGATTCTAATGCATGGAAATGAGTTTTCTAAAGTTTTTCCCAAAAAGACAAAAATCGACCCCGGGCCCGCTCGGTCCAAACCCGAAATTCGGATCAAAATTCGATTACCCATTCACCCCCGAGCCCGGATATATAAATGTTTTGAGAATCCAACCTCAATTTGAGGTCTAAATCCCCAAATTAAAATATTCTTAGGTTTTACCCAAAATTCCCAATTCCACCATGAAAACCCTTGATTCTAGGATGAAATCTTGTAAAAAGAAGTTAAGGATTAAAGAAAATGAGCTAGAAATCACTTACTAATGTTTTGGAGAAGAAAACGTGTTTGAAAAATCGCCTCTTATCTTTTTAGGGTTTTGAAAAATGAAAAATAACTGAAAAACCCAGTTAAATATACCCCTCTCAGACCCCCACCGCGGACCGCACAAAAAGGGAGTGCGGCCGCACAAGGGGGAAATTGGCTGCAGTGACATGCTTTATTATTTTGGCCATAAGTTTCTCTACAAATGTAAAAATTGCGATTTCTTTAACTTTATTGAAACTAGACACGAAGGGCTACCACTTCCGTTTTTGGATCATCTCAAAATTTCTTGTAGATCAAAAGATATAGACCTCCGAAGTTAGGCCAGTGAACCTGCTCCTCACCGCGGACCGCACAAAATCAAGTCCGGCCGCAAAGGCCCTCCCCGGTCAGCTTAAAATCAAGTGCGGACCTCGCTGGCGGGTTCAGAGATCTGCACTTCTCTGACCTGCAACAGCTATGTTTTAAGCCTAAAAATATCCCGGGACCTACCCGAAACTCACCTGAGGCCTCAGAACTTCAAACCAAATGTGCACACAACCTCGAAAATATCCTACGGACTTATTCGTATAATCAAATCACCAAAATAACATCATAAACCTCGAATTTAACCCCAAAATCAATGAAATTTCTCAAAACTTCTTTAAACCTCAAATTTTGCATTTAAGGTCCGAATCACATCTAATGAAGTCCGTTTCTTACCAAACTTTACAGATATGACACAAATATTATATTGAACCTGTACTGGGCTCCGGAACCAAGATACAGGCCCGATACCACATGTCTCACATAGAATTTCATTTTCAAAATCTCTTATATTTTTCAGAAAATAATTTCTTTTAAAAATTCATTTCTCGGACTTGGGACCTCAGAATTCGACTCTGGGCATACACCCAAGTCTCATATTTTCCTACGGACCCTCCGGGACCGTCAAATCACGGTTCCGCATTCGTTTACAAAAAATGTTTACCAAAGTCAACTTTACTCAAATTTCAAAACAAAATTATCAATTTTATCAGTGTTTCACATTACGGCTTCCCGGCTATACGACTGGGCTGCGCATGCAAATCGAGGTGAGATAGAAGGATACTTTCATGGCCTCGAAATACAGATTTAGCTAAAAATACACAGGATGACCTTTTGGGTCATCACAAGTACTATGCGAGGTAGTTTGTTAGGAAAAAAATAAGCTAGAGTTTGTAGATGGAAGGTATCCAAAAGAGAAGTTTCCTCCTATTCTTCACGAACTTTGAGAAAAATGTAATGCTATAGTTTTATCGTGGATTATGATTTCCGTGAGTGCTAAATTGTTGAGTGGCATGGTCTATTGAGTGCTCACAAGGTGTGGATGGATCTCAAAGTGACATTTTACAAAGTTAACGGTTCTAGAGTGTTATATCTGCATACAAAAATTACAAACTTGATTCAAGGACTTCATCTGTTTATTTTTCAAAATTAAAGGATTTGTAGGCAGAATTTGATGCTCTTATCCCATGCCCTGAGTGTGGTTGTCAAGAGTTGAATAAATATGTTGAGCACTTTGAATACCAAAGCCTACTACAATTCCTCATGTGCCTAAATGATACATACTCTTATTCAAGCAACCACATCTTGAACATGTCTCCTAGGCCCCCCCATAAACAAAGCTTACTCAATAATTATATCTGAAGGAAACAAAAGAGCAATGCCCCATTCCTCTCAAGTATCTCGAATCAATGAAGGAATAACCTTGTTCGGTAATAAGGGAACATCCTCTGGAGCTCCAGTTCAGCGAATGCAAAAGGAAACCTTGGGCAAAATCACAACTTCTTAGGAAATGAGGTGACATTTTTTTCATTAGCAGAGAGAATGCAGGTGCTAGCTATGGTCATTCTAGATATGGTAATCACTTAGGTCCCATATACAAACCTAGAAAAACAATCTACATTGTGATTATTGCAACTTCAAAGGTCACACTAGGGAAACTTGTTAGAAACTGAATGGATATCCACTAGATTTCAAGTCAAAGAATAAGGGTGGATTTGGTAATACAGCTAACTATGCTCAGACCAATGTTGGCCACTATATGACTAATACTGCCCTGCATAATCAGGATTTACTGCTAACTTTGTAGGAATGTCACAGATGCAACAAGCAAGTCAGAACTTCCAAGATGGAATTTCTCAATTTACTCAAAAATAGTACATTCAGATTCTTCAACTTCTAGGAAAGCAACGTGAGTGCAGTGGTTCTGCTATAGCAGTAGGTATGCCATTATGTGGTGATATTATTAAAATTCTGGCTAATTGGATTGTAGACTCAGGGGCTTCAAGTCATATGGTGAATGATTCTAACTTGTTGTTTAATGCGAAAATTATTGGTGATAAAGGTGGAAAAGTTCACTTACCTACTGGTATTGTAGCTCAAATTAGTCACATAGGGTCTGCTTATATTCTTAAGGACCTAATAGTGTCTAATGTGATGCATATTCCTAACTTCAGGTATAACCTTTTATCTGTGTCCAAGCTCACAAAGAAAATAAGGTGGGTCGTTATGTTCTTCCCTGATTTTTTTCATTTTTCAGGAGCTCTTCAGTGGACATGTGAGAGGAATTGGTATAGAGGAATATGGAATATATGTATTCAACTCCACTGCAAAGAAATCAGTAGCATTACAAGCTCAAAGTCAAAGTCCAATTGCAGAAACTTTGAATATTCCAAGGCCAATACCCACTATAAATATATAAAGGCTCATAATAATGTAGTGAATGTAGCTTTGTGGTAAGAGATTAGGTCATGCACCTCTAGATAATTTGAAGAAACTGAATGGTTTTCAAGTTGTTGAATGTAGTAGTAAAGACTAGCATTGTACAATATGTCTTTTTTTCTAAAGAGACAAGTCTACCATTTTCCTCTTAGTCCTACATTGGATCTTTCTTCACTATGATTAAGAATGTCCACTCAGCCTCTGCTAAGTTTTTTAGATCTAATAATGGGTGTAAGTTCTTTAACTCACATATGACTGAATTGTTACAATCCCTGGGAACTATACATCAAAGCTCATGCATCTACACTCCCCAACAAAATAGAGTTGCTGAAAGAAAACACATGTATATTGTGCAGGTTGCTAGAGCACTCAGATTTCAGGCCTCAGTACCATTATGGTTCTGGGGAGAGTGTGTCAATATTGTTGTGTACATCATCTCCCTTCAATTGTTCTTAACAAAAAATCTCCTTTTGCGATCATGTTTGGTCATTCACCTTCTTTGCAGCACATGAGAGTCTTTGGATGCTTGGGATATGTGATTACAGTTAGAAGACCTGATAAATTTGCTCCTAGAGCATATCCTGCAATCTTTTTAGGTTATTCTGCTACACATAAGGGATGTAGGATGTTTGGGCTTCATACAAAAGAATTTCACATCACCAGGGATGTAGAGAGGATGTATTTCATTTCAGGACATGAGTTCTACTAGCTCAACCTTATTCCTATTCTAGATTTCACTACTATTTCATCAACTTTTCTTGCAGATGCTTCATGGAATTTTCCTGCTCAGTCCACACCTTCTTCCCCTCCTTTCTCTATTGTCTCTTAAGATTTAGTCGTGCCTTCTATTCATATTTCACTTGCTCATGGTCTTACTGATCATGTCCCAGTCAAGGATGCTCCTGCTCCAACTATAGCTCCTAGTGTTGAGCCACCAGATGACACTATAAAGTCCATTAAGGTGAGTAGACCACATCTATGGATGTAAGATTACATTGTTCCTAGCAAAGGGAGTGCACATTGTTGTTATCCTATATCAAACTGTGTCAGATATGCCAATGTGTCACATTCTTTTGGAGTTGTATTAGCTGCTTATTCAGCTATAGTGGAACCACAAGACTTACAATGAGGCAGTAAAAGATGCAAAGTGGATTGAGGCAATGAAGTGCAAAATATCAGCTTTGGAGTACATCACACCTAGACAATGGTGGATCTTCCTCCTGGGAAAGTTCCAATTGGTTGTAAATGGATATTCAAGGTCAAATATACCTCCTCATGTGCAGTAGAAAGGTACAAGGTTTGGCTTGTAGCCAAAGGGTATAGCCAACATGAGGGGTTGGACTACACTAAGACCTTCTCTCCAATAGCCAAAATGGTTACAGTCAGGTCTATTCTAGCCATTACTGCAGCCAAGCATTGGGTCATCTTTCAAATGGATTTACACAGTGCTTTTCTTCAAGGAGACTTGCTTGAAGAAGTTTACATGCAGGTTCCTCTAGGGTTTTCTAGCCAGGGAGCAAGCATAGTCTCTGCAAATTTCATAAGTCCCTATATGGATTTAAGCAAGCTCCTAGGCAATGGGATAAAATGCTAACAAATGCTTTACTACAACTTGGCTTCCCTTAGGGTCACTTTGACTACTCACTATTCACCAGGAAAGTGGAGTTTGAGTTAATAGTGGTGCTTGTCTATGTGGATGATTTGCTTGTATCTAGAGTAGCCAAAGGTTGATTCTTCATACCAGGAATAATTTGAAACTCAACTTCAAAATGAAAGACTTAGGTGAACTCAAGTTCTTTCTTGGAATTGAGTTTGCTAGATCATCCAAGGGGATTGTGATGAGTCAAATGAAGTATGCTTTGGAACTCATTGCAGAGATGGAGATCAGTGGTGCAAAACCAGTTGGTAAACCTTTGGAAGCAAATGTAAAACTCACATATGAAGAATATGACAGGTTTGTTCATGATCAATCTTCTTCTGAAATAGAAGACAAGTTACTAGCTGATGCTGGAAAATACCAAAGACTAATAGGCGAGTTACTCTACCTCACAATGATTAAAGTTGACATTGCTTATGTAGTGCAAGTTCTGATCCAATACATGCACAAACCAAAGCAGTCACACATGAAAGTTGCATTACGAGTGGTAAGGTATATCAAAGGTTCTCTGGGACTTGGTCTTTTAATGCCATATGTAGGTTTAGGAAAACTAGACGAATTTTGCGACTAAGATTGGCGAGGCTATTTGCAGACCAGAAGATCAGTTACAAGCTACTTGGTGAAGTTTGGGGATGCACTAATTTCGTGTAAATCAAAGAAACAAGAAATAGTGGCAAGAAGCTCTACGGAGGCAGAGTTCAGGAGCATGACTTCAACAGTTACTGAACTTACCTGGCTTACAAGGCTATTCAAGGACTTAGGTGTAGAAATTGAGTTACCTATAACCCTTAATTGTGACAGTAAAACTACTATTCAAATAGTAGCCAATCCTATATTTCATGAAAGGATCAAACACATCGATATTGATTGCCATGAGAAGGACAAAAAGAGAGGCTAGACACCTAAAACAAGGTTTAAACAAAAAACTTCGACAAATTTAGAGTAGCGGATTTAGAGCATTGTATATGGGCTCTAGAAACCCAATAATTTTTGCAAATACTCTGTATTTCTATTAAGAGATTCACTAAATATCTATTAATATCTAACTATAAATTCAATTATTATTATATACATTAATCTAGAATTACAATAAAAATCCAAAAAATTTAAATCATAGATCAGCTTCTCACTTAGAGATAATCTAAGTATTTGCAAATAGCAAAGGATAACTCAATACCAGTTGTTTCACAATATGAGAGTTTTGAAACTCGGAACGTTTGGCCCAGGAATTAGTGATCGAGAAGACATGGAAAGTCCAAAATGCAGGTGAAGATGTGTGTGGCACGTGATCAAAAGACGGCATGGCCGTATATGGGCGGCGACGGCTTTTTCGGGGAAAACCAAATATCCACACACTACACGTGAGTCTGTTGAATACTATGTCACTTTCTTTCTTACCCTTTTCCTAGTAAACATTAATACTGCCGCTGTTTAGTTGAGTATGAAAGTTCAAGATTTTTTGAAAAAGAAAAGTAGGAACTGAGAGATTTAGTATATAGTGCTGATGTCACAAAATCTTTACTTTTATTAACAATTAATCCCGGTATTCAGCTCACAATCCATATGGTAAAGGCTGTTAGTTTTCAAGGTAAACCACAAACGAAAATGTAAAGGTGCAATGAAATGAACAAGGTACTTCAGCCCACACCCAAAAAATTGTCGCCATATAGAGATGTATATTGTACAAACTTAATTAGTAAGAGATATACATTGAAATTTTAAAATTGTGAAAAATCAGGCATGTAAAGGGCCTAATCAGTCTTGCCCAATCTAGTAGTTTGGGTAAAATTAGAAAACAGCTAAGTCCATGGGCCTAACCTTGATGAATCTAACTTCAGTCCACATTAGATATTGAAAGAAGTAGCCACGGATCAAATCTTCTGAATGTAACTTCAGCCCACACCCAAAAATTACAGAAATCGTCATTTAACTTTTGATCCCCTTTTGGTCCACAGGTCGAACTTCAACGTTAAAAATAAAAAAGTGTTACCCATGGACAAGCGAGAAACAAAACTTGTTAAATTTGAAGTTCCGACCATAGGACAAGTGGAGACAAAAATTCGAGATCATCCACTTTGAGGGTTGTTTATGTACTTCAACCACCCCACACAAGATATTAAACGAGCTGATAGAATTTATTAGAAACACTTCTTCTCATGGTATCTTGGTAAAAATAGCACGAGTTAGTCAGTTTTCGGATTGATCATTCAGAAATAGTCAGTGTTTGCAAAATCATTGAAAAATAGCCACTATTTTGCTGCAACATGGAAAGTTCCAGCATAATATACTGGAGATCGGTGCACTGTGTATGAACTTCCAGCATATTATGTTGGAACTCCAACGCGCAGAAAGTTCCAGTACAATATACTGGAGATTGGAGCACCAGTGCTCCAATTTCCAGTATATTGTGCTGGACCGGTATAATATACTGAAAATCCAGTATAATATACTGGAGTTCCAGTATAATATATTGGAACTCCAGTTTATTATACTGGAGTATTTTTCCGGATTTTGAACAGTATTTTTGCTCAGATTTATCTTTACACGAAAAATGGCTAAAATTCGATTACTTTTGAAATTATGACTATTTTTAAATGACCACGTATAAATCTGACTATTTTTGAATTTCTCCCGGTATCTTGGGCTAAACACGGCCCAACCGATATCCCCCACCCCAGTAAACTCTTTGTCACTTTCTTGTAATCGACAACTAAAAATATATATCTTCAATTTCCATTAAATATTTAGTAATCTTTCATGTAATATATCTCAAACTAACCAAGTGAAAAAAAATCTTATACAAATAGTCGGTCATATTTATTGTTTATTGTTTTTATTTATATGCATAGATTGTATATTGATTATATATATTTAATACCTAAATTATGCATGTATTATACCTTCATCATCTATTTTTAATTCAAGCGATTGGATGAGCGATTATTTGAATTAATTTAAAAAAATAAAAAATTCACCAACGTAGTTACTTAAAGCTAGACGCTTCTTCAAGAAGATTCTTCTGATATGGGTATTGGTAACATACTAAATAAAAGAATAATTATACATGGCCCTAGAAAACGTCATATAACATTTAATCTATGGCAAAACGTACACGGACTTGTGGTCTCAAAAAAAATGCTTTTAACGTTGCAACACTCCGGTATGCTGACAAACATTAATTTTATAAATTTTAACGCTTTTGCGGCTACAGTATATAAATAATTGCGGTCACGCGTTAAAAGTGATTTTTGCCCAATTATAAAACATGACCCTTTGGCTTAGGCTTCATTTTTTGTACTTAATGGAGGTCTGAATTGTAATCATTCAACTCTTAGATATGAAGTGCATTTGATTTTAAAGTCTGAATCTTAGTTATTTAGATTTTAATCATTAAGTGTGTTTGTTTTTTACTTTACAACCACTTAACGAGTCTGAGTAGGTATGTGTGTTTAAAATTTTAACCAAGACTTAATTTCATTAAGATGTTATCATCCACAATCATTACTAACTGCCGTCACCACCTACTATTATCAACTACCACCACCGCCACTCTCTTCAACCATAGCGGCCTCCACCACTACCACCCGCATCACCATCATCCTCAACCATAACCACACACTTACCCACGTCAACTACCCCCTATCACATTCAATAAACATAGTCGTCATCGCCCACCATTATAAACTACCACCACCCAACATCACCTTCCTCAATCACAACCACCACCAACACCCATCATTTATTAACTATCACCACTTACCACCATCCTCAACCATAATCGCTATCGCTGCCAGTCACCACTAGCTTCTACCCAGAACCACCACTATCAACCAAAATCACTACCAACCACCTTCGCTAGACGACACTCACAGATACCTCTGTTAGCCATCAACACTATATATATATATATATATATATATAGATATATATATATATATATATATATATAGAGAGAGAGAGAGAGAGAAAATATTAGGTTAATTAGTATTTTATTTGAATTTTATTTTTACTAATTTTTAAATAAAGGTAAATTTTATATATTTAAATGTTAAAAAAAAGAAATAATTTTAATCATTTAGTATTCAAATCTTAATACACATCTTGATATTCAAATGTGTATTCAGATTCAGATGTCTTAATCTATTAAAAAACAAATGAGACCTTAGTACAACTAAACAATGGCCTTAAGCCCTTGTTTGGATGGTTGTTTCACATTGTTTCATAATGTATCGTATTGTATTGTACTGTATCGTTGGATGAATTCAATGTTTGGATAGATTGTATCGCTTGCCGTTGTTTTATGATATCATGCACCAGCAATATGAAGAATAAACTTTGCAATATTATAAAGAAAAATTATGATACGAAATAAATTTAATATATAAAAAGGTAGAGTAAATGATAAAATAAAATTATTTAATAATAGTGAAGGGTAAGATGAGATAAAAAGACAAGATAACGACGCAACCACACCAAATCGGTCATCACATAAAGTGGCACATTTCGTCGTTACGTAACGACGTATTTAACGATACGATAAAATAAAATTTAAGTAACAACTAAAACAAACATTGTATTTAAAGTAACAATACGATACAATATACAATAGGCAACGACCATCCAAACAAGCTTAAGTACAATATTGTATTGAGCCGTGAATTTACTATTTCTTTTACTGCAGTTTTTTCTCGTGAAATAAGTACAGAATGAGATTACAAGAGTTACGCAAGAAACTGTGAAAGGTTCTAATTATATATATTCGTACACCAAAATTTTCATCTAATAAATTGCATGTCTATTGTTAATATTTCTCTGTTTAAACAAAAAAAAAAGAAATTCATAAAGATTGAAACGTGTAAGTGGGGATCAAAATTTTACCATTATGCATTGAGTTGACTAAGTTTTTTTTTCTAGATTTAAGAGTCTGTTTGGATGTGCTGATTTAAGGAAAAACTAACTTCTATAGTCCTTCAAAATTTTAATAGCTCATATTTTTGCCCATTGATACACAATGGCCCTCCAGTCCAAACATATTGCATCTAATAGCCCGAAATGTCTTTTTGTATATTTTTTGTATAGGGACCATCTATTTGTATATTTGTTGTATAGTGACAGTGTATTTTATATAATGACAGTCTATTTTGTATAGTGACAACCTATTTAGTATATATTTTATATAGTGACAGTCTATTTTGTATATTCTTTGTATAGTGACAGTCTATTGTATATAAATTGTACAATGACAGTCTATTTTGTATATTTTTATATAGTGACAGTCTATTTTGTATATTGACAGTCTATTTAATATATTTTTTGTATAATGACAGTCTATTTTTGAATATATTTTGTATAGTAACATTCTATTTTGTATAGTGGAGACTGCATGAGATAAAAAATAAAAAATTTAAAAAGCAAAATACTTCAAAAATATACTAAAATCTATTTTTGGAAGTTGGAAGTACGAAGGCAGCAGCTGCAGCAGAAATGGATACTACAATCCAGACACCGTTTGCACCACCCACAAACTCCATAACCTCCCTCTCATCCCAAATCTCTTCCCAAATTTATCTGAAATAATCGCACCTACTGGCCTCGACACACAATTTGCCAGCCCAAAACTCGCTGCAATCGTCCATGTTGCATCAATATTTACATGAAACCTATCGTAATACTATTCCGTTATTATATTATTATCTATAATTAATTCAGCTCCAAAGCAAAGTCCATACATCAATCTCAATATTTATCCCCTATAATTCTTTAACCCATTGAAAAGAACGCTAAAAGTATTTCACTAGGCTTGTGGTAATTAATGCCTGGCCTGTTATTTTCTTGTGCATGTAGTTATCATCAGGCAAGTCTTGGCCGTACACCAGGATCATAATGTTGCAGCTCAACACTGTCTTTTTGTGATAGTTGGGTCGGTGGCTATCCTATAATTTTGGGTTATAAAATGCATACTGTAATTTTGTGATTAGCGGCTGGCCATAAATGAAGTTTGCTCATATTTTAAGTAATTTTTAGGTTAAAATAGTTTTTAAGTCATAAGTTGAGAATTTTAGCTTTTGATTTTTGTCTTGTTTTTGTCATTTTAACTTAAAAATAAGTGCTCAAATCACTTTTTTTATTTTATTCAAACACTATAAAATGATCGGAGAAGGGTCAAATACCCTTGTACTATGTGAAAAGGTTTAAATATATCACTCGTTATACTTTCGGTCCAAATATATCTCTGCCGTAATACTATTGGTTCAAATATACTCATCTTTCATTAAGTTTGTCCTAGGTGGATATCCAATCCTATATAACGCTAACATGAGGTGGATGCCACGTGGCATGCCACTTCAGCGCCTGTAACCCATTTTACCCCTCCCTTCTATTTTTTTTCCATCACTATACTTTCCTTTCCCTAGAAGAAAATAGTGGTGGAAAAACAAATATAAGGGAGTGATAAAATGGGTTAGGGGAGCTGAGGTGGCATGCCACGTGGCAACCACCTCATTAAATGTGTCCACCTTAGACAAACTTAACGGAAGAGCGGTATATTTAAATCGATAGTATTACGACAGAGGTATATTTGAACCGAAATTATAACAAGAAATAT
Organism: Nicotiana undulata; assembly: GCA_005239495.1. Lineage (NCBI taxonomy): Eukaryota > Viridiplantae > Streptophyta > Magnoliopsida > Solanales > Solanaceae > Nicotiana > Nicotiana undulata. The sequence goes on along the minus strand of ML294728.1, from coordinate 96,966 downwards.
ATTTGAACGTTTTTTCATAATACAAGGGTATATTTTACCATTTTCCATAATATAATTTAAAAATTATTTTTGCCTGAAAACACTTAAAATAAGTCAAACTAAATGGGTTCTAAATTAGAGGTGAGACCCATCTCCCGAGGTAAGTCATTTAAAAAAGAGGTTTAAGGACAGTTTGGCTACTGTAGTAAATAGTAACGGCTTTTTGACGCCTAGCCCTGTTGGTCGGTTCTGTAGGGAATAATGTTTTATTAAATTACAATTATCGGTAAGAATATTCGCCTGAATTGGTTAAGCTACGTTTCACACAACCCCCAAGTTATTCGTCTTATCTGCTTCATAATTAATAGTATATTACTTAACAGAGATTTTATATGGTTTCACCTATGCAAATTATTAACAATATTGTTCCGTAAATATTCTGCATGTCAACTACTACTAAGTTGACTTCATTGTAACTACGTACCTGTAAGAATCTAAGTTCCTGGACTTGTGTTAGAGTTATAAATAATAGAGTATCTCTTATCCGGTATAAATATGTAAACAAAATTATTAACTACAGCAGTCATTACCACTGTATGAAGGGGAGCCTTGCCGCGGGTAAAGTACCTATCATGTGATTAGGTGTAGCGAAATGGTTAAAAGAAAATAATTAACCACATCATATTATCCACTAAAAACGGGCTGGATAATGAACTTTTTATAACGGGTCAAATATAGATAAGAATCGTATTATTCATTTAGAAAATGGATAACTAATGGATTTAACTTTTACATTTGCAAAACGTCAAATTGGGGGTTCCTCAAGCTTGGGAGACTAGGAAGTGATTATATTCATGAATCCATGGATAATATGGTTACTCATATTATCTGCCGGCTAACCCGTATTCTATCTGTATTAAATATGGACCGGGTCGAATAATTTATCCCTTTTTATTATCCATTTTTATACCCGTCCCATATCTGACCCGACCCGCTTTTTTGCCATCCCTACATGTGACCAAGAGGTCACGGGTTTAATATGTGGAAACAATCTCTTGTAGAAATGTAGGGTAAGACTGCGTACAATAGACCCTTATGGTCCGGCCTTCTCCTGGACCCCGCACATAGCGGTAACTTAGTGCACCGGGCTACTCTTGGTTCATTACCACTGTAAAGTTTTGGATTGAACATTCAATTTATAATATTTAAACTGTCAAAAACTTGGAGGCAACAAGGTGCAATCCCGGTAATTGTTAATGAGCTGATCAATTCAGCTGCGTCGTGCCGATCAATATGACTTACTTATAGACCGAATGTCACATTCAGTCAAGATTTATGATATATGCATGTGTCTGAGCCTGTCCCGCCGATGTATTAAAAGCGGCACCTTAGGACGGTTGTAAGGCTAAACAAATTGCTTCCGCTTTACGAATAGAGAACTGTCTTGGTTGTAATTTGTAAGAATATGAATGCGAGTGAGCAAGTTGCCAAAATGTATATGTTGGAAAGACAGTGCACTCACCAAAGATATACATCAACTATCCTATCAGACAAAGATCTACGATTTAGTTTTCACAATCTGTGCTTTTTGTTTTTTATTTTTCATATTTACTTGCCTCACTGTGTCCTCCACAAGACGCAGTGGGGTTGCAATGTGGGAAGTATATCAATGGACAATTCAGATTTTTGATTGAAACTTATCAGCTTTAGGAGATTCTCTTTACTTGTTGCTGACTAGTATCATGCCATTGTCTCAATATGAGAATGATATAGAAAGTGACTTTACCTTATATCATCATCCCTTCTTGCACAAATATCAGGGAATGATCACTTCTTTTTCTGCCAAAATAATAATTCAGCTTTTCAATTGTTCTTCCTTTTTATTCCTATATGCTCAAACAGTTTCTGCATGTCTGTTTTTTTTTCTTCCCAGTTTCTGTTTATATACAGCCAAAATTTTATACTCTGTAAAATAATGGATTAGTCCCAATCACCCTTACTATTGACAGCCAGAAAAAGTAAGTGGTGGGGTAAAAGTAGTCTTGCTATTCAAACAAAGCACTAATATTTTCACTTGCTATTTGCATACACATTCAAAAAAGAAGTAAGAATAATATTAATAAGAATGATTGGATTTTATTATCTCAATCAAGAACATAGCCTAGGTAAAGATCTTGCATTGTTATGGCTTGATACTCTTGATTTCAACATCTTTGCCATCTGATTTTGCATTTTCCTGCAAACCTTTTCCAACTCCATCACTCTACATTGCATACCTTGTAAATGTACTTTAAGTTTCTCATTCTCAGTCGAAAGATCCAGCTTTCCCGCGTATAGCACGATCTGCTGATCTTCCTTATCCGTATTTTCTGCTTCAATGAAACTACAAGGTGAATCGACGTAAGGACTGGCTTGATTGGTTTCTTGAAGTAAGCTTTTGAGCTTCACTTGCTGTGTGATGAGAGCTTGTCCAGCAGATTTTGTAGGGAATTTCCTGTTCTGAGCTAAGTGGTTACAAGCCTCTGTTGACAGCTTCTCATAGTTCAATCCACTACATATTTTCATCTTTTCCTCTTCACATAACCCCGAATGTACCTGCAATTTTTCGTCGATTATCAACGTTAGACCAACTAGCTAAATTTAGGAACAATGCCTATGCAATTCGATCGCCACATTCTTGAACATGAACTAATAGTGAATATATGTGTTTTTATCAGTTTAAATAAGCATCATAATACAAAGAAACAAGTACAAAGTTGGAAACCATACTGCAATTTAACTATTGTTCTTTAAGCATACCTCAAAATACATAACCGTGACGTGGTAGATTGCATCATATGAGTCCCTAGCAGATTCAGGCAGCGATTTGACCAGGGCAAGAAACTTGTAAGGTTTTAGACATGGATCAGGAGCGACTTCTGCTATGTACAAGTCGATCAAGCTAGCAACTTTCCTCAATCGAGTTAACGGAACACAACATGCCCCTTTGCTAATAAATGATTTCAACAACCTGAGAACTAAATTCACATCATATAAATAACTTGATCCAACCGGTGAAGGGAGCAGAAGGTTATCCAAAGTCGCTTGATCCAACAGGGAACCAATCATGCTCTCTAACTTGTTCCTCGAGCACTTGCTTATCTTCAAATTCAGAGTAATTCGAAGCATTCCAAATAAGGTTTTGAAGGAAATGCAGCTCAAATCTAGCAAATAAAGCATCTCGATAACTGTCTCAATCGTCTTGCATTTCTCATCCATCGTTTTGGCCGATGCAAATCTTGATTTTTGGTAATAGAACAGGAACTTACTAAGAATACCATGATCAAGATTTCTGGATACCATTTGCTTTACCAAAATATCGATCAAAAAGGGCTCGAAAGCAGCTAGATCCTCAAACCACCATGTTGCCCGAAACATGCTATTTTTAAAGCTCTCTGTACTTTTTGAATCACAAGACAACCGAAATCCAGAACTATCAGCAGAAGAAGTCGACGGACAAGGACTGGTTTCACAGGACGATGCAACTCTCCCGATAAGAGAATTGAGGTACTTATCAATTACACCTGAAGAACTTGCCACAGGTATCAAATTTTGACATTGTTTTAAGGCATCAAGAAGCTCAGACCAAGTCCAATACCTTATATCCGCAAGCGAATTCTCAGTTAGCTCAAATAGATTTTGGTTTCCGGATACAGATTTCTCCATTTCCATATAACAGGCAGCACAATATAGAGTAGAAACATTAATGTGGTTTATCTCAATCTTCCCTTTGTTGTAACAGAATCTTGTAATGAGCTCAAAACTCTCAGCTCCACCAGGGAAATCATGAAATATCACCTTCAAATACTTCGTCCCTCGTTTCGTTTTCCCAAACAATTTATTTATTCTTCCTGAATAAGAACATATAACATTCTGCACAAATATATAACCAAACACATTCAGATAACAAAACAAGAATGTATAATCTGTATTTAGGGACCATATTAGAGACTTATAACTCAATTATAATAAACTTACCTTATAACACCAATCACTTTCTTATTTCAGAATATTAAGAACCTTATGAAGGGCATTAAATTAAACCACACAAAAGCAGAAATTTAATGGAATAATCTAAAGAATTTCCAAAAGAATAATGACAGGTCGTTATGCTGAATTAAATTTGGGAGGGGAATTGAGTAAAAAAGTCTGTGATGTACCAGCTAAAGTAGGGAAAGCACAGTAATGAGTGGAAATGAGAGCAACCTTTTTGGTCACAATCTAAAAAGATGTGAAAGAACCAAATTTAAAAGAGGCAACAACATTTAAATCACATAATAATATCAAACAATAAATGAGAGGAAACATACAAAAAAACAAAAAAGAAGTAAGCTGGTGTAATACAAACTTAGCCCCACTTATCAGTATTATAGGTACAGAATTTAATTTTTGGTTAAACATGAGTAGGAAAAGTTAAAGACAATAATGTAGAAAGAGTTAAAATACAACAAATAAACATGAAGAAGAATCATCTCTGAACTTAACAATAGCAGAAAATGGATAGAAATGAAGCCAAGTTAAACACAACACCAGTTAATTGTT
>ML294728.1:40764-80358 GCA_005239495.1 Nicotiana undulata | reverse complement strand
GGGGTCAATGAGACACACATCTTTACTCACAATAAGCTTAGGACATGAGAGCCTGCTTTACGAAGGAGAAAAAACTCAGAACCCTGGTGTTCACCTGTAATCAACTTTATTGAATAACTGAAGATCTATCTCGTCAATGGATTGGTGAACTTTTTTCCTCCTTCACTTTGCATTATTTTTTAATGTTATCCACACTACTACCTCTTTTCATATCATGGGTCTCAATCGAGGTCATAACCGATTCTTAGGTCCTATCTTGTTAACTTCTTCTCGCTTATAATTTTTTAATCTAGAATTAATTATTTTTTACTAGAATTTATCCTTCTTCTCGTCATTTAATATGGTTTAGCAAAAAGACTTTAAAACTTTTTGGTCAAACAATATCCAAGTTTGATATGATTGCTTATAAGTTTCTTGCCAGTATAACATTTCTTTTATTTTATCATGGACTTGTCGATTGTCTTCATTATCTACAATTCATCCAAATGCTAATATTCTATATGCAGTCGCTCCACATTCTAATACTATTACAGTTTAAAGGCTTTTTTAACGATCAGTATAAGTTGTTTCTTGTGTAAATATTATTATACTGTGACTGCACGGCTATTCTGGCACATTTCGTTTGAGAAACTGTTTGTAGCTAAATCTTGTCCCTCATCCAACGGTAAATGGGCCCAACATTGCGATTCTGAGACTGCCATGTTTTCCTAAGGAGGAGTTTGTTTAAAAGCAACCTTATCCTGTAAAACAGCAGGCAAATGGGGGGAACGGGAGTCACGTGAAATAACTTTTTTTTTCCTTTGACTTTTCACTTTTTGCCCAACGAGACATCCGCTAAATAATTCAACGAGTCATGTCATGATTCGGTTTGGATCGGTTTTTTCTAAAAATAAATTAAATTAAGTAAATTAGTTTTTCAAATATTAAAACCAAATCAAACCAATTAATTTAATTTTTCTCGATTCGATTTATGTCGGTTTTTCAGTTTTTTCGGTTATTTGTCGATTTTTTCTTAAATATAAAACATACACTACCAAACACATATTCCGGCGACCACATTTTCAACGTGACACTATCAAATCAATTGCCATTTGAGAAATTTATTATTTACTAAAATATATTGATGATAATTGAATCAAATAGTGATGAATAATTTAAGGACTCAATTAAAAATATTTTTTTTAACTTGAAATGGATTCTTACACTTAAAAAAAGAAAACTACTAATCAAACTAGAATATAAAAGTAAAGAACTATACTAAAAGTGCAAACGATTAACATTCACCATAATTTTTTTGAAACTTTGTATAAAAATATACGTATATATAGGTGCAATAATAAATTTGAAATAGTTACTCCTATAGTCGGTTTGGTTCGATTATTTTTTGATTAAAACCAAAACCAAACCAAATTTGATCGTTTTTAAAATTCAAAACCAAAACCAAACAAAACCAAAAAGTATCAATTTTTTTGATCGGTTTGATTTGATTTTCGATTTGGTTCGAGCTTTCGGATTTTTATGAACACCCCTAAATACCCTTATAAACGTATTTTACAAAATTACATATAACTGATTCTAAAATATTATGCAAGGAAAATATAACTTCAATCCAAAATCTTAAAATGACTAGTGAATTATAACATTCATTAGAGTCCCTTGTATACGTTTATAGAATGGATATGGGAATTATATATATCAAGATTTCCTTTTAAACATGCTTAAACAATAGATACGAAATTTCGAATCAGGGGCGGTCCTTACTTGAAGCAAGTAAAACAATTGTTTTAGGCCCAATATTTATGGAGGGTCCATTTTCTGCTACACCTAATAGGTTATATAAATTTTTTGAAAACAATTGGTGAAGTGATTTATGTAACTGATAAGATTTCTGCCAAGAAAATCGTATTTAACTGACCGTCAAATCTGAATTCCGTAAGAAACGTGTGAATATATAGGAAGAAACAATTTGATGAGAATGTTGATAATGAAATCTCAAAATCTCTCGAAGAGTTATTTAGAGTTGAGTACTTTTTATACCTAGCAGACGAGATTATTTTTTCACTTCAAAATATAGATTTGAATGTTCGAAGCATATGGAAATATTTTTGATTTTCTATTTAACGAAAAACTTAGATCACTAGATGATAAAAAATTGAAAAAATATTGCCGTAATCTTGAATATTCCTTAAAACATAATAAGCAATCCGATATCGATGGTTTAGATTTATTTTCTGAATTAAAAAAATTTACGGAAAATAGTACCATTAGAAGATAATAGTAAATTAATATATTCAATCCAACAAAAAAAAATTGATTCTTTTGCCGTTATTTTTCTTGTGGAGAGGGAAATCCCATCTGCTACCTTTCACGTGCACATTGGGTAACTTGGCACTATGCAAATTTGCGTAAACCACACGTGAAATGTAAACCACTAGGCAAGCTTGATGCAACGAGCTCTGACTCAGGAGGCTATCAGTGAGAGAAATTAATGGATCCTAGGTTTCTCACATGGGAAACCGTTCACTCAACCAACCCAACCAACTCTTGCGGACTCCAAATACCTGTAATACTTATAGAATAATGTTAATAACTCATGTTATTGTTATTTCGGTGGAATGAAGTTTTTCAAAATTAAAGTTGATAAAATCTTATACCAAAGATCAACTGTCTCAAGAAAGGTTAAATGGATTAGCTATATTGTCAATGGAGAAAGATTTATTAAGAGAAACTGATTATAAGAAAATTATTAATAACTTTGCATCTAAAAATAGCTAGAAAAATAGACTTCAAATGATAATAATTTTTAAAAAAAAAAGTTAAGTCCCCTTATAAAATTTGGCTTTAGACAACAAAATTCGTCGGGCCGCGCTGTTTCGAATACCTTACTGAACCAGCAAGTACCGATAGCTTATATTAGGGCAATAAAAATATATATGATAGAGCTAAGACTTGAGTTAGAACCTTCTGACTAATTTCTTTCATTAAATTCTTTTTATGACAACTACAACTTTGTTTCAGGACCATAAGCTTGAAAAAACTTTGTATTATTATTAATATTGTCTTGCATTACAAATCACTCAATTTGTTATTATCAGTAGCAGATGACCTTGCCATTCGAATTAAAGGTGGATATCAACAAAAGTTAAATTTCAAATTATAAGGGTCCACACAATCTATATAAAGCCACTTCATTCATGGTAATATACTGTCCTACTTCTTTTGGGATTGAATGGAAGCTCCGTTTAAATTCTTCCAATAATTAATGTTAGATTAATTATAATAATCAGCTTATACTTATTGCTGATGTCCATTTCCATAATGTAGTAAGAGACTTGTGACCACACATAATACTTTGTTTATTTTAATTTAATCTTTAGATGAATTGATTTATACATAATTTAAGATGAGATTTTCCGTTCGAGTCACATCTATCTATCACTAAAAAATGTGCATATCCCCCCCCCCCCCCCCCCCCCCCCCCCCGCGCCCCCAACCAAACCAAAGAAAAGGAGCTCCTTCGCCCGAAAGGATACGTTGCAACTAAACTCAAATTAAAATAAATGGGTCCGTTGATAGCTTAATTTAGTCATTCACATTTCTTATACATGTACTTGAAAAGTCACTTCCTCCCTTCAATTTAAATGATACACTTACCTTCCGTATGTTTTCAAAAAAAGAAATCATATTTTTATATTTGTAAACAATTTAATTTCAAACTTTTTATTTTATATATTTACCATTAATTAGCACTACTAGAAATCCGGTAATACCGATCAAAATAATCGACCAACGTTAGTCGGTTATGGCAAATTACCGACCAAAACACGTGCAAACACGCTTGGTCGCTATTTTGGTGGTCGTTTTAATATACCGACCAAGGTTGGTCGGTATGTTAAAACGATCATCTGAAGAATTTAAAGGACTTACCGACAGCCTTTGGTCCGTAACATATTTTAATAATTTAATTTTACCGACCAAAGTTGATCGGTGTATTTAAATTATGTTATTTTATTAGTTATTAAATTTTAGAAAATACCAACCAAAGTTGGTCGGTAAATGAGAATATATATATATATATATATATCTTAAAAAAATGAAAAAAATTTAACAATACCGACCAAAGTTGGTCGGTAATGTTGAATTCTGGGAATTCCTTGTTCATACAGACCAACTTTGGTCGGTAATTGTAATTTTTTTTTAATGTTTACCGACCAACTTTGGTCGGTAATTTGCAGAATTTTTTTTTTAATTAGAAACCGACCAACTTTGGTCGATTTTCTGGGTTTTAATTTTAGCATAAAATGCCTGTTTTGGCAGCTACACCACCTTTCAGCATACCAAAATTCCTAATAGCAACATAAAATAACAACAACAATAACAACAACAACAACACAACAACAATCAATAAATACATTAAAACTAACAAAATAAAGTTCAATTGAACTAAAAAATCCAAAACCAAGTTAAAACTTATTACAACTAGTTCAAAACTGATTCTATTTGTCTAGTTCAAAGTATATAAAAGTCAAGGAGTGTTTTCTACAACATCATCATCACCGTCTGATGAACTTTCATTTACAAGACGGTATAGAGAAGGGTCTTGTGGAGGACGGGAAGAACGATCACGGGAAGGACGGTAGGAATGATCACAGGGAGGCGGGAGGAACGCTCACGTGCAGGTCGAGCCTATGGTGATGACTCACGAGACCGAGGCAACAGAAAATCTGCAGTAGATAGGGGAGTTCTGATCTGAGCTTGCATGCCAAGGAATTGAGCTTCTCTAACCCTTTCTCTTTCCTTGGCCGCTTCTAGCTCGGATGTGATCTTTGTCACAGTCTCCCGCATAGCGGAGAGGCTCTCCGCATTAAGTTGCTCGCCTTGCGAGGAAGTCCATATTCCTTACATTCCACAATTATAGCGATGAAATTTCTTAGTAGGAAGCTCGTATACCTTCCCCCATTTTGGACCGCCATCAGACTCCATCCATATTCTTTCAACATCCTCGTCCGAAGGATGGGTTGGCTTGCCCGATTCACCAGTTGGCTGAGTGCGGATGAATTCCTCCACGTTAGTTTGGTAGTGACCCAATACGAAAATTTAAATTGAATTAGTATTTCAAAATTTATATAAAAGTAAATTAATATACTCAAAGAAAAGTGAAAGCTTACATATACAGTCGAGGCCCGGTACTCGACCCACCTTTCTTGATCTTCTCTTTCTTTTTCTTTACAATATGTGTCTCCTTGAATAACTCATCATGGTTCATTGGACGCCGCAACTTCTTTTCCTGAAAATAAATTAATTTAGTTAATAAACAGAATAGATATATTTTGAAAATAAAATAATTTAAGCAATTACGTACCAATCTTCTTTTTATTGTCCCTAGGCTGATCGCACCTACACTGTGCAAGATAATAATACACCTCACAACCACTCGATACTATATATGGATCAACGGCCCAGGGAATACTCATCCCAGAATACGTATACACATCACTGACATAAGTCACTCAGTACCAAGGAAACATGCCAATCCAACCTCATGGAAAAGATTCATATCCAAATATAAATACTTCGGACAAGATCCTTGTCCAGGGAAGATCCATCCCTCAAATATCACTGCGCTCACTAGGGGTGTGTTACAGACTCCGGAGGGGCTCCTACAGTCCAGGCATAATCAATATAACATGCTACGGCGTGCAGCCCGATCCCATATCTTTCACTCAATATCAGGCTCTCGGCCTCACTCAGTCATCACTCTCCAGTCTCGCTCACATGGGCTCACAATGCATGAACTAGTCCGAATCAATGAGATAATGTGCAAAACCAACAATTACCGAGATTGAGACATGATATGATATGCTATGACAGGACTGAGTATACAATATCAATGAAACACATGAAATGAAAGCAATAGATGACCCCTCGGGTCTCAACAATATCGGCGTACTTAGCATGATTTCTAGCATGTTTACATTAATCACATTGATAGAAGCACATATATCAATCAATAAAGAACTACTAAACGGTGCCATGAAATGAACCAGGTCACAAATCTCACAGTGCACGCCCGCACGCCCATCACTTGGCATGTGCGTCACCAAATTCTAACCACATAACACGTGGTTCGGGGTTTCGAACCCTCAGAATCAAGTTTGGAAGCGTTACTTACCTCAACCAAGCCAAAAATCTACTCTGCAATGCCCTTGCCGCTCGACTCAGCCACAAATCGCCCCGGATCTAACCATAATCAATATTATATCATTAATATATGCTAAAGGAACGAATCCCACATCAAAATTATCAATTTACATCACAAATCTCGAAATTGGCCAAACCCGACCCCCGGGCCCACGTCTCTAAATCCGACGAAATTCACAAACTTAGGAAACCCATTCACTCACGAGTCCAACTATACTAGTTTCACTCAAGTCTGACTCCAATTCGATGTTCAAATCCCAAAAATTTATTTTATGAAGTTTCTACAAATTTCCCCAAATTTCTACCTCATAGTACTAATCAAATGATGAAATCATTGATATATTTTTAACCAAATCTGAGTTAGAATCACTTACCTAGATGAATTTCTTGAAAAATCCTCAAAAATTCGCCACAAACCGAGCTCCCAAGGTCCAAAAATGTGAAATAATGCCCTAAACCTCGTTTATATAGTGCATTCTCTGATCTCCATGGCGCTGCCGCGAACCCAACCCCCGCGGACACGAAAAAGTAGCGTTGTCCGCGCTTTTGGAGGCTGCAGTGACATGCTTCAGTATTTTGGCCATAACTTTATCGACAAATGTCCAAATGATGATCTCTAAGGCTTTCTTGGAACTAGGCACGGAAGTCTACAACTTTCGTTTCTGAATCATCTCAAAATACCTTGTAGATCAAAAGATATAGGCTCCCGAATTCAGACCAGTGAATCTGCAGGTCTGCACTGGAGCGCTTCAGCGCCCCAAATTGCGCGCTCGGCGGAATTTCTCCGCCCTCAGAGGAAATTCCTTCGCCCTCACCAAAAATTAAGCACTAGAACTATGCCTGAGTTCCGCTAATGCCCGGACTCGCTCAAAACTCACCCCAAACACACTCGAGGCCTCCGGAACCTCAACCCAAATGTGCCATCAAGTCCTAAAATACCATACCAACTCAATCAAGCTCTCGTATCACATCAAACTACAAAAACATGAATCGCACACCAATCAAGCTTAATGGACTTGAAACCTCAAACTTTCACAACCGACGTCGAAACCTATCAAACCTCGTCCGAATGACCTCAAATTTTGCACACACGTCACAAATGACACTACGAACCTACTCCAACTCTCGAAATTCCCTTACGACTCCGATATCAAATTTTCCACTGCCGGCCGGAAATCACCAAAATTCTAATTTCGCCAATTCAAGCCTAATTCTACAACGGACCTCCGAATAACATTTCAAACCCACTCCTAATTTCAAAATCATCTAATGAAGCTATCCGCACCATAAAAACCAAATTCCGAGATCACTTACCTATAAGTAACCTTCCGGTTGACTTTTCCAACAAATTAACCAACTCAAGAGACTAAATGTCTCATTTCTCTCCCACTCTGAACCCGAACCAATCAACCTAAAACAACATAAAAGAGTTGTACTATACAAAATGAAGCAGAGATGGGGGAAACGAGGCTAAAACTCTCGGAATGATCAATCGGGGGCGTTACATCCACAGGGTCGGGTTGTTTTAGGGACTGATAGACTTGTGAAGATCCTAATTAGTATATATAATTTATCATCGAATATATCTGTTTGTAAATTGATTCATCGACTTATAACTTACTTAGATGCATCGTTGAATATTAAAATTAAAACGCTTGATATATATATGTTATATATATATATATATATATATAACACGCTTCGTTGTACTACTTTAATTACATATATAGCATGTTATAGTATATGTTAGTGTATTCATTATTTGTATTACAAAAGTGTTAACGGATGACATTTATATTATTTAGATCGTAAATATAAAAGTGATTCATAATTTTGACCAATGTTGACCTAATAACCGACCAAAGTTGGTCGGTAAATGCTTCCCCTGTATTAACCGACCAACTTTGGTCGGTAATTTTAAATAAAATTTCTTTAAATTTTATAAAACATTTTAAATAATAATATAACTATTAAAATTTTAAAAATTGGGTCCACATTACCGGCACCAACTTATCGACCAACTTTGGTCGGTATTTTATTTAAAATAAATGTAAAATATTTTTCTCCCAGTTTTCGACCAACTTTTGTCGCTTTTTTGACCGACCAATAGTGGTAAAAAAATTTTGATCGGTAATTACCGAATTTCTAGTAGTGTAAAAGCCTTTATAGACACCCAAATATAATGTTATGACCTCACAAACTTTTGCCCTTAAAATATTAGGACCATGTAATTTAAAAGTTATTTTTTTATATTTTTAAACGGTATCAAATCACGTTACGTCATCTAAATTTAAACGGTTAAAAGGAGTGAATACAATCACAAGCATAAAAAGGTGAGGGAGTACGGGGAGATTTGGTTAGTTTGACTGACCAAACTTAGGATTTGGCATTGAAAATGTTGTTGATGTCATATCACAATCAAATGAAATTCATGTGATACTCTTCAGTTTGATTCTCTGCATATGGAAATAAATAAATTAGAATTAAATCATAAAATAGTTTAAGTCAGCTAATGTTTTCAGCATCCTAGTGGTCACATTAGTTTCCCACCGCTCAATCGTTCAGCCCACCTACTTTATAATGAGCAATTTACTTTAAATGCATATTCAAGCAATTTTAATTATCCGTTACTATCCATTCTAATTTGTCTTACAATGTGTACCTATGCAATCTAAAGTATTTACCCAATTACCTATTTTCAAATTTCTTTCCTTTCTAATCCCGGATCACGTGAAACTCCGTTAATTACCCCAACCTATTTTCTCTTTTATTATCTTCTCAAATATAAATAAATGTTTTTCTTCTATATTTCTCATTTCTTAATAGGATGTACGTGTCCATTGAATATTTTTTTATTAATTTTTCCATTTCAAAATGGTATATTGTATATTATTAAAGCATATCTAAATTTTAGTATAATCGATGACGCACAAAATGAGTTAATTAAATTAAGTGACAACTAATATTATTTCAGTTTAATAATTGAATTAAATTTTTTCAAAACTTTTGCGTACAAATGTATACCCTGTTGGTATATCTATATACTATACTGGTATCATATATTAGGTGGAACCTTTTTTGGTTGTATTAGCTATATTTAATTGGTACACCATTTGATTTTTCTTTATTAATAGACAAACAATATACGAATAGTATAAAATATTTTTTATATTATTGCTAATGTATATAACTTAAATCAAAATATAAAAATTCTATTAAACTTGAATAACGAATCAACTATGATTCTAGTATTGCTAATACATGAAAGGGTGATGCCTTGTGTTTTGAAAAGGGTATTAACAATTACATTTAATTTGTGATTCTAAAAATATGTGATTTATCTTAATACTAGTTGTTATGTGAATAATCCTGCATGAGTTTTTTTGGAAAGTTGATTGCAGGTTGTAGCTAAAGTTTTAGTCAATTTGGTAGAGATTTTGTAGTAGATTTTAGAAATTTGGGTTGAAATATAGTTGAACCAAAGAAGAAGACGAATTTGTATTGTATACCCAAATAGTATACATATATACCATTTTGGTATACAGTTCATTCTAACTATATACCCTATTAGTATAGCTATATAATATATTGGTATCATATGCTAGTTGAATTATTTTTTGATTGTATTAGCTTCATTTAATTGGTACAATATTTGATTTTCTTTTAATAATAGTAATATAGTACAATATCTTGAAATACTTTATTATATTAATATGTGGTACACTATTTTTTTTTATTTTTCTCTTTATGCATGTGTGTTATGTAATTGTAGTATAGCCATATAGTTGCCGAAAATTAACCAGCAAACTGTATACCATGTTGGTATAGTTATATGCCATATTGGTATCATATGGTAGTTTGAACATTGTTGTTTTGGCTGCATTTTAAGTGAATTCTATTATGAAATTATTTATGTGAAAATGATTTGCAATGCTGAAATTCTTGTGTGCCGATGGGCATAAATTATGTGTATTATGTAATAGTTTTTATAGTTATAGGCAATTGTTGGAACAACCTCATACAACTATATACTCCTGTTAGTATACAGAATGAGCAAGTTGTTTTGTGAATATTTAGCTTGCAATATGAGCATGTAGTTTTCTCATACTTTTATTGCGTTCTTTAATGTTTTGGTACAGTAGTATAGTCGTATATAGTTGTAGCAATATTCTAGAGAAATCATATGCTCTGTTGGTATACATATATATCATATTGGTATCACATGGTACTAGAAGTCTTTTTTTGCTACTTATACTTTTATTGCATTTTTTAATATTGTATTATCATTTTTATTCTAACTAGTATATACGGAGATTTGGTTGCTGTAAATTATATTTTCTTGCTCTATAACTAGTTATATTACTGCTAATGGTAGAGTATGTACACTGATATTTGTAGGGAAGGAGATCAAATTTTGCATGGAAATCACGTGTTGATTCTTATAATCTGATTATGTAATTTATGATGCTCAGCAGTAGTCAGTATGATATTCACTGAATTAGATCAAGTGACAACTTATATTATTTCAGTTTAATAATTGAATTTAAAAAATGAGAAAGAAAAAAAAATAAAAGGTATATTATACTAGTTACATTAAAAAAAAGGTGAAGAAATATTTACTATATCAATTATATTTTCTTATTGTATAAAAAGAATAATAAAAGATAGTGAAAACAATAAATGAAATTTGATTATGAAGAGAAAAAAAATATAAAAAAAGAAGTTAAATGAAATTAGAAAAGGAAAAAAGAAAAAAATAAGAAGAAAACAAGAAAAAATAAAAGGAGAAAAGAAAGAAAAACAGGGAAAAAAAAAGAAAAGAAACATAGAAATAAAAAAAGACTTAGAGAAAAAAGAGAAATTTTACCTACAAAAACTACTATGAGTAGGAGATGTAATTAATTTAATGGGTAGCAAAACAAATAGGTAAACAAGAGTAAATAGTTTTGCTTTTATGGATAACGAAGCAACAATTTTGACGAAAAAGAACAATGAGACAAATTTACCATTTTTATTCTTCCCTTTTATTATTTAGGCTAATGCACTAAGATTTGGACGAATAGAGAGTTTTGAATTATTTGTATCCCTTTTTCTATATGCACTTTGTAGACCTAAATCACCTAAGGAAGTTGTCTTGTGAAATTATGGTGAATAATAGTATTAAAATAGATGGTTAAGAATAGTGATGATTCATATAGTCAATCTTCATTTGGATTGAGGTAATCGTTATTATTATTATTATTATTATTATTATTATTATTATTATTATTATTATTATTAAACCTTTTAGATTTAAGTGCCATTAATTATTATGTTTTTCTTACAACAAAAAAATGAAGAAAATAAGAATTCTTTATGATGCCGGCACCTAAGAAATGAGTAGACATGACACCAGGCTCTGGATGCTGCGAAGTAGCCACTTTAAAGGGGTGCTATTTAGGAATTAACTAATACATTCTAAATTTCAGTTCAATCTTTTAGGATAAAATTGTTCTGAAGTCAAATTTTTTAGTTTAAAATTTAAGGTCAAATTAAATATTGGCTAAACTCTAAATAACATTCATGAGAGCGGCTATTTGTGCGCTTGCCCCATGAAATGAACAACAAAGCCCGCAAACATAAGTTAATGAACAAAAAGAGGGGGAAGTGCATAGTTAGCCACTAATTAGAGATGTCTTTACTCTTTAGCCACTGTTTAAAATGTATTTAATCTTTACCAAGTGCTAAATAAATTTTTACCTGTCCGGACGAAAATACCCCTGTTCTAGACATGTGGCTGTGTAAATATTGAGGACATGATGTCCTTAACTTCATGAATGTTGTGTAAATATTAAGGACAAAATGTCCTTTATTTTCACCTTCCGTTGTTAAACTTTAGGACATCATGTCCTTAACTTCATATGTGCAGTGTAAATGTTAAGGACATGACGTCTTTAACTTCATGTGTGCAGTGTAAATATTAAGGACATAATGTTCTTCACTTGTATTTTCACCTTCTGTTGTTAAACTTTAGGACCTCATGTCCTTAACTTCATGCGTGCAGTGTAAATGTTAAGGACATGACGTCCTTAACTTCATGTGTGCAGTGTAAATGTTTAGGACATAGTGTCCTTAATTTTATGAGTGTTGTGTAAATATTAAGGACATGACATCCTTAACTTCATGTGTGCAGTGTAAATGTTAAGGACATAGTGTCCTTAATTTAATGAGTATTGTGTAAATATTAAGGACATAGTGTCCTTAACTTCATGAATGCTGTGTAAATATCACGGACAATGTCATGTATTTGCACCTTCCGAAGTTAAACTTTAGGATATTATGTCCTTAACTTCATATGTGCAGTGTAAATATTAAGGACATAGCATCCTTAACTTCATGTGTGCAATGTAAATGTTAAGGACACCATGTCTTTAATATTACACCGCACTCATGAAAAAAAGGTAAAAACTTCTTTTCGTATTAATTAAATAGAATAGTGGCTATTATTGCTCAGCATTATAAATACTAAATAAAAACTAAATACCATATTAAAAAGTAGCTATCCCACGCATTTTTACACAAAAAGAAGGGTCAACCCCGTTTGAAAATGCGTCTATCTCAAGGAATGCCCGAAGTACTGAAGTTGAAAATAGAAACAGAAAACATATCATGGGCCAAACATTGATACTGGAAAATTGAAGGGCAAATTACTAGCTATGTTTATTTATAAGTAGCTCATTATAAAAATAGGTCAATCCATAAAATATTACCAATATTAGCCAAATATTACTCATATTAGCCAATTAGCTATTTGTAGCAAGAAAATGTTAAGGTTTTGCTTTATTTTGAATGGGTGTTATTAGAATAGATTGAGTAAATCTTAAGGAGCTTGAATTTCAGTTTTGGGATGATTTGGTAAAGTTTTAAGGTGGTTTGAATTGAAAATTCGAAGTAAAAACTGAACATGAAATAAATGATATACATATCACATTGTGTATCATTTATGTATCAAATATATATCATATTTGTATCAATTGTGTATCACATGTATATTCATGTATACTTGTGTGTGAGATACATGGGTGATACATGTGCCGCAACAGAATTTTTCGAACTCGATTTAATTACGAATTTTGATACAAAAATCATTTAAATCATTTCCAATCTTCCTCAAATTTTGTATATTGACTTATCTATATGTTTTCAATGGATTTCAACTATACCCATTGAAAAAGTTCCTTTTTTGCTTAGATTTTTGGAATATTGTATATTGTTTTTTTGTATTTCATCACCTTATTTGCTACCTCATCCATGAAATTTCCTTTCCGTCTTTCATCTAATGTTGCTAATCATACTTCAAAATATGAAAGGGGATTTTGCATGTGATTCTTTGAGAAAAAGAACCTTATTTATTTGGTATTTCAAAATTTATATGTACTTGGCTAGTTTTAGTAAGTCTATAACTAATTGCTAGAGGTTGATATGTTAGAGACTTATTTGGGACATTTGTGTAAGTTTCCAAATTGAAGCCCATAAAATATTGAACCTTCACGAAGAAGTTGAAAAAGTTGAAAAGATTGAAGAAGACGTTAACACTCGATCAGAAGCTAACACTTCTTATGGAGTCTTTACGCCCTTAACTATAACAATAACAAATCCAGTTTGATCCCAATATGTGGGATTTGGAAAGGATCGTTTGTACGCAGACGTTATCCCTACCTAATGCAGGTAGAGAGGTTGTTTCCAATAGACCCTCGGCTCAGGAAGGGAAAGAAGAAGAAGAGGGAAGCAAACAAGGAAGAAAGATGGAATAGAAAAAAAAAATCACATACCCTAATAAAGGGTAAATAGTATCCAATAATAGCAACAAGGAATACAATACCTGAGGCGAACAAAAACCACATACCGTAACAAAAATCTAAGAATATGAAGGGAAATGCATGTTACTAAGCCTATCGGTGAACACTATAAACTGTCTACTAACCTTCTACCTTAATCCTCAACCTCCACACCTCCTATCAAGTGTCATGTCCTCAGTGAGCTGAAGCAACGCCATGTCCTGCCTAATCACTTCTCCCCAGTACTTCTTAGGCGTACCTCGACCCCTTCTCAAACTCTCCATGGCCAACCTCTCATACCTCCTAACAGGGGCATCAATGCTTCTTCTCCTAACATGTCCGAACCATCTCAGCCGCGACTCACGCATCTTGTCCTCCACGGAGGTACTCCCACTCTGTCCCGGATAGCTTTATTCTTAATCCTATCTCGCTTGGTACACCCACACATCCATCTCGACACCCGCTCATCTTTACGCCCTTAACTTGAGATTTGAAATTCAAACTTTAAAAATATAAAATATTTTTCTGGGCGGCGTTCTCTCTATTTTAGAAGGCCTATGCAACAAGAATCTAAATTATTTGGTTTTGACTCAACGGTGTAGATATATCACATCGATTCTTTTACATTCTCTTCCTTTATCTGTTGGTCTATTTATGCTATGAATTTATGTCTCTCAACTCGAAATAGTAATGTGCTGCATTTCTAGTACTTTTCTGATTCTATAGTTTATTATTTCTCGCCAAAATCTTTCCGCTATCATTCTATTATCAACGCTATCTGATTCTTTATGCGAGAGTTTTAGACAAATTTTATTTTTGCCATAAGTTTTACTCAGTTTAATTAAGCATTTGCCCTCTTAGGTTAATAATTTTTACTTGACACATTGTATTGGTAGAAAAACAAAACATGACACGTAGGCTATCAACAAGCAGATGGGGCCGGGCATGACACATCGAACATCGATGTAAGGACAAGTGACACTCTTAATTAGACAAATTAAAGAATGCAGAAAAGGCACGGTAGAAACACCCACAGGGTTAAATTAAGGAAAGAACTAGACCACACAACTGTTAAATGAGAAACATGAGCGAAATGAATGAAGGCGGCAAAAAAGAGAAGATAGACGAACTTGATGTAAATAAGGAAGGGAAATCGGTACAGTTATAAGGAATCTTTAATCGTAAATGTATCCGTTACGATAATATATGGTAACACGCAATCAATACTATTAATGAGCCCAAATTAAGATTGGAACCATTATAATTGTATTCTCCTATATAATGATAGAAATCTCATTAGTAATGGGAGATTACGATTATTATTGAAATCCACACTATTATTCTTTGCTTATTTCTCCAAGCTTTAAGCCTTAATTTTAAGGAGTGATTATTAGTTCATTTTCTTATTTTCCTTTGTCAATCATTTTCATTCTTTGATCTATTCTTCAAAATTGTTGGAAAAGTGAAGTAAGTCTTGGTTATCAGTAACCCGATTTCTTCAAGATATTGACTTTGACCGAGAAATTTATTTTTGGTTAAACAAATTGGTTACGTTACCAGGAATCTAATTATTTGTTTACTTTCCAATCTTTAACAATCAAATATGTCTACCGTTAACGACAACAACCAGCTGAACCAACAAGGTAACCGCCACACCACACCAACTCCACTTCTCACGCTGATGATCAATAGGGAAACGACCTAAGTACGGATCAAGGCGCTTTAAATCAATTGATTGCGGAGCACGTGAATAATGTGCTGCAAGCTTTTGTCAGTAGATTGCCTAATACAGTGCAAACTCCACCAGTTGTTAACACGGAAACTGCGGAGAACCCGCGTTCGGGGCTTGATAATTCAGGAGTGGAGAAAATCCTAATGAATCCCGTGATGGAGGGTCAGGTACTCCAAATAATTCTAACTTATAATGTTTAGTGCTAAATTTGCAGAAATAATTGAAGGAACAGAACAATCGTATAGAGTAGATACCAAGTGTACCACCCATAATCAAAGGGGTAGATATAGACCACAACAACCCTGGAAGCCAAGTGCAACACCTTTACCAATTTCTAAAAAGTTTAAAATGCATGATATTCCCAAATATGATGGAACAACTGACCCTGGGGATCACGTAGATGTGTTCACTACTGGCGTGAAAGGCAATGACTTAACCAAACAAGAAATCGAATCGGTTTTGGTCAAAAAGTTTTGTGAAACACTCACAAAGGGAGCATTAACGTGATATTCTATTTTACCGGAAAATTCTATTGATTCTTTTGTTGAGCTGGCAGATTCATTTATAAAAGCACATTAGAGATCTCAAAAATTAAGAAAAGGATGGAAGACATCATTAAGGTTATACAAGGGAATATAGAAATTCTCAGAGAGTTCATAGACAGATTCCAGCAAGAGAAAATGATGTTACCTCGAGTACCTGATAACTGGGCGGTTATGGCGTTCGCGAGCAACCTGAACGAGAAAAGTTCAGAAGCCACGAGGAGGTTGAAGGAAAGTTTGCGAGAATTTCCAGCAACAACTTAGAACAATGTGTACAACAAGTACAACACGATGTTGTGGATAAAAGAAGATATGGTCGCACAACCAAGGGCCGATAAAAGAGCAGGATCGAGACGTGCAGAATCAGAAAAAAGATTCGGTAAAAACAAGTACGAGCCGTATGTCGGACCTGCTGGGCGAGACTCTCGATCTAAATAAGAAAGCACACGATTCGACTCAGGACCAAGGCAAAAAGACACGAGTTCTTCATCGAGGTTCAAAAAGGAATGGGATGCACGGAGCAATGACTCCAATACACAATCGAGGAAAGGAGATTGGAGATTTAATATCAACACCTCCGAGTTAGTAGTTGTTTTAAGAGTTATGGGGGATAAGGTGCAGTGGACTAAAGAAATGAGATCAGATCCAAGCAAAAGAAATCTAGATTTCTGGTGCGAGTTTCATAACGATCATGGCCATAGAACAATAGATTGTAGACTTTTGCAATGAGAAGTCGAGCATTTGTTGGAGCAAGGTTATCTTACTGATTGTTCAGTGAGAAAGGATGACAATCATATATGAAGAACATCCAAGATCCCCCAAAACCTCCATCACCAAAAAGAACAGTCAACGTAATAACTGGAAGGGGGGTGGGGGATGAGGTCAATAGAGTAACATATACAGTTGCAAAAAAGACGGCAAAAATCACGGTTGCTCACAGGAAGTGAGTTCGCCAAGTCTTGGAGGGTGGAAGTATAATATTCAATGATGAGGATGCAGACGGCTTGATAATTCCTCAAAACGATGCGCTGTTAATATCTTTACTTGTACATGATACTAACGTAAAACGAGTTTTGATTGATCCAGCTAGCTCATTGAACATCATTTTACTGAGGGTGGTGAATGAAATTCAAGCTTATGATAAGGTGATACCAAAGGCGCGGTCCTTGTCCGGGTTTGATAAATCAAGCGTTATCACGAAAAATGAAGTTGTACTCACCACATTTACAGAAGGAGTTGTCAAGGATACAAAGTTCCAGGTGATAGACGTGGACATGGTGTACAATATAATTCTGGGAAGACCCTAGATTCACGATATGGATGCTGTCCCATCCACATTCATCAAGTTATCAAATTTATTTAACAATGGGGAATTCGTCAAATCTGTGGAGATCAACAAGCTTAAAAAAGAATCAACTTAGTGGTGATTGCAGGAACGATAACCAATGATGCAGAAGCAAAATAGCAACTACAGAATTTGATTGAGGACGTTGCTACAAAGACCTCAACTAAAGACACACCGGGACAGATGGATGTTGATTCGAGACCCGATGTTATTCAAGAATCAGAAGAAAATGAAAATATTAAGACAACTACTGAAGATCTTGAAGCTGTAGTGCTATTTGTACACTGGCTAGACAGATAAGTTTACATCGGAGCAAATTTAAGCCCAAAAATGAAAGGTAAGTTAATTGAACTTTTACAAGCTAACGCGAATTGCTTTGCTTGGTCGCACTCAAATATGACAGGTATACCACTGGAGGTGATGACCCACAAACTGAATAAGGATCCATTATACCACCTATCAAGCAGAATAAGAGGAAACAAGGATCCTTCAAAAATCAAGTAGTCCATGATGAGGTACAAAAGCTTTTAAAATTTTGGTCCATTACAAGAGGTAAAGTACCCTGTCTGGTTAGCTAATACCGTGGTAGTTCCCGAAAAGAATGGAAAATGTCGAGTTTGTGTAGATTATACTGATTTAAATAATCCTTGTCCTAAAGGTTCATTTCCTTTACTGCATATAGATCAACTAATTGATTCTACCGCAGGACATTGACTTTTGAGTTTTTTAGATGCATATTCAGGATATAACCAAATAAAAATGGACCCTCTAGATGAAGAAAAAACTTTGTTTATCACAGACATGAGGACTTATTGTTATAAAGTCATGTCATTTGGCTTGAAAAATGCTAGAGCCACATATCAAAGATTGGTGACTAAAATATTTCAAGAACATCCGGGAAAAACTATAGGAGTTTACATAGTCGATATGTTAGTCAAGTCAGCATAGGTGGGAGATCATTTCCAACACTTGTCAGACACTTATGATATTCTTCGCAAGTATAATACGAAGCTAACTCCAGAAAAATATGCTTTTGGCGTGACTTCAGGTAAGTTTTTAGGTTTTCGAGTTTCTAATAGGGGTGTTGAAGTAAATACCGTGCAGATCAAAAGCTATCGAGGAAATACTAGATATACTAACAAGCAAAAAAGAAGTGCAGAGATTAAAAAGCAAGATAGCAGCCCTGGGAAGGTTTATATCAAAGTCTTCAGAAAAATATTTTAAATTCTTTTCAGTATTGAAGAAGCAGAATCAATTTGAATGGACTGATGAGTGCCAACAATCTCTCAAGGACTTTAAGTCGTATCTATCAAATCCACATTTGCTAGCCAAACCAAAAGACGGTGAAAGGTTGCTCATTTACCTCGCTGTGTTAGAAATGGCGGTAAGTGCGGTGTTGCTAAGAGAGGATAAAGGAAATCAATCCCCAATTTATTATGTTCGTAAATATTTACTAGATATTGAGACACGATATCCGCACTTGAAAAAGCTTACTTTAGCATTAATTATTGTTTACCTTGAAAATGGTAATTACAATTATATTTGATTTTGCGGTTCTAAAATATGTGATTTATTTTAATACCGGTTGTTAAGCAATAGATGCTAAGTATGAGTTAGAAAAATGAGATAATAGCTAAGGGCAGTGGTGTTATGCAAACCAAACAGTCTTTAGACGGGATCTCGAGTTGGCCGAAACTGAGCCTCAGGGTCGAGCTAATGTGCTTGACCAGGGGTAGTAGATGAAGGACTAACAGCTTAACGGGCCTCGAGGATAGCCTCTTTGTGATCAATAATGAGCAATAAATGAAGAACAATCAATGAAACGTAATAAATGTAAGTAACAAATCAATGGAGCAACAGGAGAATATCTTTAAGTTATAGAGCAGAGAATGTTCTTGTATTGAATATCATGTGTCCAAAAAATGACAAGGGTCCCCTTTATATAGGAGAAAAAATACTAATATAGTACATGTGTAATTATTACAAAGATATGCAACTGGTACATCTATTTAATGTCTCGCTATGGACTTGTACTGTTCTTGCATACTTGGTCAGTTCTGACCACGTGCCTTTGGAAATTCCCTCTTTTCATCGATGTCTATTAGTTCACACTGCCCCGAGGTCGAGCGTGGAGAATCCTCGATGGACTCCCTCGGTGTCAAACCTCGGACTGTGCTCTGAGCTCTCTAAAGACGGGCTATGAAATGTCATAATGGACATAAAATCGGACTATCCGATTTTAGCCGTATACAGATAGTCCCCGTGTTTCATAAATGAAATGATAAGAAATGGTCTTGAATTCTTGCCTCTTCGATATCCCCATTATGACGTCAGCCTCATCAGAACATTAAATGACGTGACATAAAGGCTATGCAGAGGTCGCTTTCAGCACAATTCTTGAGAAGCCCATGAACCGCTATTGGTTCGACCTTTCCGCTTCTCAAACATGCCCAAACGACTTCTATAAATACTTCAATTTTTTGCCTTTAACACTTTTTACAACATCTTCAAATCTTTAAAACTTAGCTAACAGTTTTCTGCCTTCCATCTTCTTCCTGTGCTTCCTTCTTCATCTTCCTTTTTTGAAACTTAGTTACAATCATGGCCAAAACCTCCAAAACGGTACCTCAAAAGGAGGGAGCCACTTCCTCGTCACGCCCGTCTAAGGGCAAATTGAGAACTCCTAGCATCAAGCAATGCATTACCGGTCCCTTTGACACTATCTCCGATTTTACCATCGAGAAACCCCCTTCTACACCGGGCCGATAGGAGCCCATGCCTTGGTACATGAGCGTAGTGACCGAGGTGAAGAAGGTAAAGGTAGATTGCCGCTGGGGGGAAGCGGTACAAGTAGAAATACCTACATATGAGGAAAGCATAGTCACGCATAAAGCTGGCTTCCTCAGCGTATATACATACCCTTTCACTTTAGGCCCCGTAGATTCTTATTCTCCATCGATAGATCCGGTAATTCTCGACTTCTGTCATCAGTACCGAGTGACACTCGGTCAAATTTATCCCTCTTTTTGGAGGATTGTATATATAATTCGATACTTCTCCAACATGGTCGAGGGAATGAATTTCCCCCTCGACCACCTGGTCAGGTGGTATCGCCCCCTTCTCTACTGAGGGGGTTTAAACAAGCTACACCGTCGATCTACCGAGGCATTCTTTGCCTGCATCGACGAGAATAAAGAACGGGGATAGATGAGTCAGTTTATCAGAGTCAAAACCTCGGACATCATCCCTGCTGATAGGATGCCATTCCCGGAGGAATGGAACATGAAGCGTAAGTACCTCTATATTGTGTAAGTTTTATTACCTTTTCTTCTTCCTCCGAACTGACCTCCTTTGATTGATTTTCTTTTGATTGTGTAGCCACTGTTTGGTTCCTCAATGCGGTCCAGGACCTGTCGAGGTGGATCAAACTCTTGGACTCCGCCTGTCCATATAACAAGCGCGTTTGGCGCGACCTGGACAAGACGCGATGGTAGGCCAAGAATCACAGTAAGCCCTTATTGCTGTCATTCTCCGAATTTTTCATGAGTAATATTTCATGGCGAACTGTTTGATATCTAGTGCTTGTGCAGGCCTCGGGGAAGCTGTCTTAATAAGAGCACCTCCACCTGGTGAAGAGGAGGCCTCGAAACCCGACAAGGGTAAAAAGAGAAAGAAAGAGACGTCGGAGTCTCCAAAGTCGAAGAAACCCAAGACTCGAAAGCCTAAGCTTCGAAACCTGCGGAGAATCGGGCTCTCCAACCGGGATATCTCAAAATCGGTTCCTCCAACCAGGTGCTGCCGATGTGGGGGTCTTTAAGGGAGATGATGACGCGTTCGGAGATTACTTTATTGGTCTCGAGGAGGATGTCGATCTCGATGCCCCTGTCGCTCTCAAGGAGGCCGAGAAGCTTCAAAAGCAGGTGATCTTATTGACATACTACTTGTGCCTCAAGCTTTTATTCTTATCTTTCTAACTTTCCTCCTTTGTGCTATAGGTCAAGAAGCTGTATGACCAAGCTTTCTCCAAGCTACAAGATGAGCTGACTTGCCGTCAGGAGGAGCTCGAGAATCTCACATCGGAGCTGAACGAGTTGAAGACTTCCTCTGCCCGAAGGGATGATGAGTTGAATGAGCTTCGAGCAAGTCTAGAGGGAGTGTGATCGGATCCTGCCTATACCACTAAAGAGTGGCAAGTATGGGGTCAATGCAGCTTTTACCCGAAGGGTCGGGATCGATTTCCACAGGGAGTTATATATGTGGGAGTTGAGTTCCTAAGTGATCTAATGTTGCGTTGTGTTCTCAATTGCACTTCTCATCAAAAGGTTTTGTAATTCCACTATGGTTTTAAACTAATT
Source organism: Nicotiana undulata (assembly GCA_005239495.1). NCBI lineage: Eukaryota > Viridiplantae > Streptophyta > Magnoliopsida > Solanales > Solanaceae > Nicotiana > Nicotiana undulata. Next base: position 58,366 of record ML294728.1, on the reverse strand, counting down.
GAGATTGCAAATCAATTAACTAATATATTTTTGGGTGTTTTCTCAATAGATAAAAGGGACTAGGGCTATGACTTTCTCCTAGGTGAATACTTGACGAGATCTAAAACCTAAGGCAAAGACGTTATGTTGGGGATTGTGATATAGCCAATGCACAGAACTACTCACTCTATACCTCTCGGTAGCTTGAGTGACTTTGCCCTAATTGACTCTCTCAAGTCCAATTGGGTGTCAAAATTGTGCAAGCAATATAGGCTCAAATCGGGTATTACTATCTCTATGTTTAACCCTTTAATTGGGACTATCAATTTCTTGATTACATCCCAATTTCTTGTGGACTGATTTTCCTAGGCTCAAGTTCTCTTTCTCAAGAAGAACCCAAGTCAAATAGGCACCAATTGGTGTTTGCAACCACTAATTTAACATGGAGAACACCAATCCGTCCAAATATCAACTACCCATAAACATCTAAACCTTAAATCAAAAGACCCATCAAATACTCACACTAGGGTTGAGCCACAACCCTAGCTAATGGGTCTAGCTACTCATGATAATGAGAGAAATCAAAGAAATAGATGAAGAATAACCAATAAGATTTAATTACAAGCTAATAATAAAAGATTCAATGACAAATCAACTCTAAAATTACTCAAAATGGCCTAATAAAGTCGTTCACGAGGTCCTGTGAAAGTTAGATTACAAAAGCTTACCTAAAAATGGAAAAAGAAAGTATTTATACTAGGCCGAATTTTCTGGACAAAAATACCCCTGCGGGGGTACTGCGGACCGCAAGAAATGGATTGCGGCCGCAGTGAGGCTCTTTGGATTTGACAATTTGCTCTCTGAACTTGGCCACCACGGATCGCATAAAATGCACCGCGACCGCGGTGGCTTCTATTGCGGCCGCACAAAAAGGTTGCGGACTGCATCAACATTAATCCTTCAAGCCACCAATCTCTCTGAATCTCAGCATTGTGGACCGCACAAAGTGGGTTGTGGACGCGGTGAGACCATTGCGGTCCGCACAAACAGTTTTGCGTCCGCACTGCTTGAATTTCTGACATTTTCATCTCTCTGAATCCCTTCACTGCAGACCACATTAAATGGAATGTGGCCGCAATGGTTCTGTTGCACTGTGCTTGGACTTGTTCTTGGTACTTGTACATGTTTCACTCCTTTTTGAGTTGGTTTTGACTAATTGTCATCTTTTTGACCAAACCCGACAAACAAGTACAACATGTAAGCCTTTCGGGACTATTTTGTATGCATTTTTAATAACAACTCAAGAAAGAAGGAGTGTAAAATGAACTATAATCCCTAGTTATCAGAGTGCACCAGGAGCGGACCAGTTTCGCTGAGCAGGTAACATGGCATTCATGAGTCCATCTTTTTATTCTCATAACTTGGTGTTTACTATGTTGATTCGTCTTTGCAGATTGAGCAAAAGAATTCCCTAGTGGGGCAACTTTAGGAGGATGTCGTAGCCAAGGAGGCTGAGATCCTCGAGCTGAAGCGGTAAAATGATGTCATGGCCTTGGAGAGAGACATTCTTCGGGGAGAGTTAGCCTCGACCGAGGGTTTTCTTCGAGGTCCTCAGGAGGAGGCTACTGCACTATCCGCGGCGAAGTCTGAGGCCGACGAATTCGTGTCCTCATACAAAAGAGATGTTGCTGCCGCAAATGATCGGGCCAGGGAGATATCCGAAAAGGCCGAGCTCAAACTGACTCGGGCCATTGATCATGCCCGTTTGCAATCTAGGAGGCAAGCATTCGAGGAAGTGAGTGCCAAAAGTGTCGACCTCTCTGCCGAGATCGAGGAATCCAGGGACTTAGAGGAAGGATCAGCGATTTCATCTACTTCGGATGAGGGCTCTGGAAGCGACTCGGGCAACAGCGAAGGCGAAGAATAGACTTGCTCGCTGTTTTTTGTTTTTCCTTTATTTTGTGCATGGGCTCCTCGGGGAAGCTTTGTAAAATACCCTTTGTAAATATATTTTTTGGAATGCAAAAGATCTCTTCGTTTCATATCTTCAACTTGCCCTGCAATGTTTATGCAAAAGTTAATCTTCCATTTTGAACTTAGTTACTTTAAGACCGGACTTAGAGTAGCAGGAGTCCTCGAGATCGGGCCGCTCTGGTTTTAGTTATATGTTTTCCTGGGGTCGGGTTGATAAGGGGTCGATTTAACCCTTCGATTCTTCGATCCTCGCATGATAGCATCATTCTCATGATGCGACAGTGAAATGACCGGGGTGGCCCCGCCGGTACACTTCCCAAGATGTCATAACAACCCTGTCAAAGTTGATTGGCCATCAGAGTAAATGAAAGGTCACCGCTTTCCTTATATATATGTTTCCTCTTAGTTGAGGGCTTTGCTGTTTGCAAAGCTAAGTTTTCTCTTTAGAGTTCTCTTTCTTTTCTCAGCTCTTCTATTATATTAGTTCAAAGCCTTTGCCCGAGATTTCATCCTCTTCTTCTTGTTTCAAATAGTCATGGCTGCAGTGCCCAAATATGTTCATCAGGAAAGGGAAGGTTCTACCTCTGCTTCTCGCCCAGTCGGTGGTACACCGCTGGCGCTTGGTGAGTTAACCTCGAGCTGTTTTGTCTCGAAGATGGATTTTACTGTGGAAAGACCTCTCGATGTTCCAAGACATCGAGAGCATGCATTGAGATTTATTCCATCAATAGAAGAGGGACACCTCGAGGCTGTGAGAAGAGACAATGGATATGGAGAAGAGGTGGTGCTGCAGGTACTCTCTTGGGAAGAGGGTATCATGGCCCATGTAGAGGGATTCTTGAACGTATATACGTACCTTTTTACACTAGGCCCTCTCCACCGATTCGTGCTCGAATTTTGTCGAAAATATCGGATTACCTTGGCCCAGGTTCACCCGTTGTTCCAGAGGATAGTGCTGATGATAAGATTCTTTGCTGAAAAGGCTGAGCTCGAGTGCACCCTCAGCCATCTCATCAGACTGTATCGGCCTTTGCACTACCAAGGTCTGATCACTCTACGACGTCGATCCACCAGGCCTTTTATAGCTAGTGATGATGAAGATGGGGACCGATGGTAGATGAGTCGGTTTGTCCGAGTGAGGCCTGGTGACATTATTCCCTCAAAATTCCTGCCATTTCCCAAGAAATGGAATTTTACACGTAAGTGATATGTGTGCTTTATCATTTTTAGCTCTTAGTGGAGTCAGACTCCGTAAGATCGCTTTCTTTATTTTTCCATAGAAATCCTGTGGTTTCCGTATGAGGTCCCCGATCTGGAGGATTAGACTCGAAAACTGGCAGCTTGCTCGACTTACGATGAACGTAAGTGGTGAGATCTGTCGAAGGGTAGATGGGAAGCAAAACACCATGGTAAGTGCCATACGATTCCTTTCTTTAGGAATACTTCTCTTTATGTATATTAATTTCTTTGCTGTAGGCATTGGAGAATTCTCCGAGATAAGACCATGCCCTCTTGGTGAGGAGGAAGGATCGCCGGCTTCGAGGCCGAGAAGTGATAATAAGCGGAAAGGATCCTCGAGGGACGAGGATGTCCATAGTGAGGCGGGGCCTTCCCGGAGGCATAAAGAAGATGCTGCCACCAGGGAAACCTTTATATTCATCGGCCGGTATACGAGGGATGATGAAATCGGAAGAGATAGCACCACGTCCGTAGCCAGGACCAAGAAATATCCTGAGGAAACTGAGCCTGCTAGACCCGGGGTCTCTAACCTCGGGGGCAATGTTCCTCGAGAAGGAGGGAGTGAAGGTCCTTTAGCACCATCTTCTTCTCCCATCGAAGGTACTTCAAGGGATGCTCAGGGACAGGGGCCGCTTGGATCAAATAGAGTTTCGAGTGATCGCCCCGCCATTCGGAGGGGTTCAACTGGGGCCGATGGGACCAGACCAGTAGACGCGCGCTCGACCCTCGAGGAGGCTCAACGACTCTATTCTGAGGTGAATTTTGATGAACTTTGTGGATTTCGCAGCTTTCTACTTTTTTCTTTTATGCTAAAGTTTGTCTTTCATAGGCCTTCGACAAGATCAGGTCCGAGTTGCTTCGCTGCGAGGCCAGGTTGCGAAAAGCCTTGGACGAGGAGAAATCCCTCAGGATTCTCTGTGATAAAAGAGCAAAAGAGATGATACACCTTCGATATGAGATGGATCGAAGCTAGAATTACGAAGGCCGCCTCGAGAGACAGGTAATCTTTGTTTTGAGGGTACACAAGCTTCCTTCTCCATCTTTAAACAACTAACTCTTTGGTATTTCAGTTGTAGAAAAAGTCTGAGGCGCTGGAATGTCTTTGGGGCAGAGACGGTCAGGCCAATTATGAGTGCAATAAGCTAAGGGCTCAGATAGATGCCCATGTTGCGGCCAAGAAGAATGCTTTGGCCAAGGCTTCTGCCCTCGAGGTGCAACTCCGGAATGCTCATGAAAATAGCTCTGTCCAGACAAGCAGGATTGTAAGGCTTGAGTCTGATCTTTGAAGATGAAGGCCGAGGTCGTGGACGCCCGAGCTGAAGCTGAAGAGGTTCGAGCTAAGGCTGATAAGAAAGTGGCCGTCTATTTAAAAGACGCTGTCGATGCTCGGGCTGAGCTGAGGGGGGCTTCTGATCGGGAGAGCAAAAGCAATGAATACACCCGATGCAGGTCCTGAAGGGAAACCCTCGAGGAGATGCACGCTAGAAGCTTCGATCTCTCGGAAGAGATAGAGCAGGCCAAGGCGGATGAATACGACGCGAAGTTCCTTGTATCTGATGCCGAAGATAATGAGGAAGAGGCCGATGAGGGAGATGGTCCCAAGGAGGCCGGTGGAGCCGTAGTCCCCGAGGGGAAATATAATAGGCTTTTTCTTTTTGATTATTTATATAAAGCTCTTCAGAGAGCATTATAAATGTATCCTTGTACTATTATATATATAAAAAGAAACCTTTCGATTTTTCCTTTATAAAATATTTCACTTGCGTGTCTCTTTGTTTTTGCTTTATATTTTGATGTTCGTCAATAATTAGTCCGATGAGTCGGACCTCGAAATGGAACCCTTGGGTTTTGATGCTCGATGAGCAATATTTGATAGTTAACCGTTTAGGGTTCAATCCTTGAGTCAAATTTTGACTCAGTCTCGTCGACCTTTAGGTTTTTAAATCGGTCGTGAGGCTGTTTAAGTTGGCCCTTAGGCTCTTACGCATTGGCCCTTAGGGTTGTTTTAGATCGGCCCTGAGGCTCTTTAGTATGGCGCTTAGGCTCTTACGCATTAGGTCGGTACGACCTCTAATATGGCTATATTTTTCCCTCGTTAAAGACTTTTGAAGTTTTTGTGTTCGTCCGACTCTTCGACGGCTCGATAAGAACCTTGATTATGAGCCGATATGTGACGACAGATGAGAACCTCAGGAGGTTCGCTCGGAGGCTGATTGTTTTGAAAGCCTTTTCATTGTTAGGAGCTGATATGATTGAAGTTCTTTTGCTTATGTCGAGGGTAGCCTGATTAACCGGTTCTTTTCGAAGTATTTCATTGTCGAGGGTAGCTTGTTCCGAGGAAGCGACACGGTCCTTTATAAGTTCATTCGGGTGCAGCCGAGGATGTAGTTTGTGATTGCACGGTCCTTTAGCATGTAGATGACGTGTTGTGGTTCTTTTGTTTCGTTTTAACATGTTCGCCTCTCTTTCCCGAAATTGATTTTTAGCTTGGTAGCTGAGGAACTGTCGGAGTTGCCCTTTCCTGATTAGTCGAGCTACTTCTTCTCGGAGCTGTCTACAATATTCGGTCCTATGACCATGTGTGACATGAAATTCGCACACCAGGTTAGGATTCCTTTGCGAAGGATCTGATAGTATGGGGTTTGGCCACCTGGTATCTTTGATTTTACCTATGGTCGATACAATGTCTGAAATATCAATGTTGAAGTTGTACTAAAAAACTGGGGTGTTTCCACCGGCCCTGTGTGTCTATCGAACCCGACTTTGTTCACGAGTCCCCGAGAATTCTGACCTCGATCCACTCTCTTGTCGTTTCGAGGTATGTTGCGCCTAGGGGCGTTTCTTCGATCTTCAGTGTATGGTTGGTACCTTTCCTTGTTTGGACTTGGTTTCTTTTCTAGGAGCCTACTAGGATACACTGAGCCCGAGGGGGCTCCCAGTTAGTCATTCTTGACCCTAATCTTTGATTGATACCGATTGTGGACATCCGCCCAAGTTACGACGAGATACTCAACCAAGTTCTGCTTTAGCTGCTTCGAATCCATCGAGCTTCATTTGTTCAAACCTTGAGTGAAGGCTTGCACTGCCCAGTCATTGGAGACAAGTGGTAATTCCATTCGCTCCATTTGAAAGCGAGATACGAACTCCTGTAACATCTCATTTTCTCTCTGTTTTATTTTGAAGACGTCGGATTTCCTTGTAGAAACCTTGATGGCACCAGCATGTGCCTTTATGAAAGAGTCTTCCAGCATGGCAAACGAGTCTATTGAATTCGGGGGTAGGTTGTGGTACCACATCATGCCCCCCTTTGATAGAGTTTCTACAAATTTTTTCAACAAGGCGAATTCAATCTTGTTGTCCTTCAGGTCGTTTCCTTTTACAGCACAAGTGTAAGCTATGATGTGCTCTTTGGGGTCTGAGGTCCCATTGTACTTCGGAAGATCGGGCATTCTGAATTTATTCGGGATGGGCTTTGGAGAAGCACTCGATGGGAATGGCTTTTGCACGACTTTCTTTGAATTTACACCCTTCAGAATCGGGGGTGCGCCAAGGATCTGATTGACCCTCGAGTTATAGGTCTCCACCTTTTTGTCATTAGCTTCTATCTTCTTTTCGCCTGACTCAATCCCGTTTCTGAGGTCCTTGAGCATTTTCATAATAGCGGGGTCGGCTGCTGACCCGTTGTTGCTCGATCTTTCTGGTGCCTGTTCGACTCGAGGAGCTGCTTCCGGTGGTGCTGTGCTTGGAGTTTTTTGATGGCTTTGTAGATGAGAAATAGCCATCTGTTTTTCCTGCAACATTTCAAAAATAACGTGAAGGCTAACCTCCCTTTCTTCCCGAGCTGGAGTTTTCTGAGCTTCCTTTTGGTTTCCCCAGCGTATACTCCCTTCAGTATGGGAGCTTATTTCGATATGTTGGGCATTGCGTGAGCCCACGTCCACAGGGATTGGCTTTGGTGCGTCCTCAGGGTTTTGCAGTGGTACACCGGCGCCTGAAACAACTATACCATTTTCTCCATGGTCCTCAGGACCGTTGTTTTCATGTGCATTAACTGAGTTAGACATTTTTGACCTGAAATCAAAGATTCTTGGACAAGAAAAAGTGTGAAGGATAACTTGTGTTTTCAGTAAACCAACACAAAAACAATCACTATTATTTTTAGCCCCACGGTGGGCCCAAACTGTTTACCTTGAAAATGGTAATTACAATTATATTTGATTTTGTGGTTCTAAAAATACGTGATTTATTTTAATACCAGTTGTTAAGCAATATATGATAATTATGAGTTAGAAAAATGAGATAATAGCTAAGGGCAGTAGTGTTATGCAAACCAAACAGTCCTGAGACGAGGTCTCGAGTTGGCCAAAACTGAGCCTCGGGGTCGAGCTAATGTGCTTGACTGGGGGCAGTCTATGAAGGACTAATAGCTTAACGGGCCTCGAGGATAGCCTCTTTATGATCAATAATGAGCAATAAATGAAGAACAATCAATGAAATGTAATAAATGTAATCAATAAATCAATGGAGCAACATGAGAATATGTTTAAGTTAGAGAGGAGAGAATGTTCTTGTATTGAATATCATATGTCCAAAAAATGACAAGGGTACCCTTTATATAGGAGGGGAAATCCCAATATAGTACATGTATAATTATTACAAGGATATGCAGCTGGTACAACTATTTAATGTCTCGGTACGGACTTGTACTGTTCTTGCAGACTTGGTCAGTTCTGACCACGTGCCTTTGGGAATTCCTGCTTTTCATCGATGTCTATCAGTTCACACTGCCCCGAGGTCGATCATGGAGAATCCTCGATGTGTTCCCTCGGTGTCAAACCTCGGACTGTGCTCCGAGCTCTCTGAAGACGGGCTATGAAATGCCATAATGGTCATAAAATCGGGCTTTCCGATTTTAGCCGTATACAATTATGGCATCTAGGAAGTTAGGACCTTATTTTCATTGTCATCCTATTTATGTAATAACTGCTTTCCCTCTGAGGAATATACTTCATAAACAGGAACTATCAGGTAGATTAGCTAAATGGGCAATAGAACTCAGTGAGTATGATATCTTATATCAACCTAGAAATGCAATAATAACGTAAGTTTTAGCACGAGTTTAGTTCCTGAAGCAGAAAAGGAACTACATGTATTTACCAGAGCTAATCCGGGGACTTGGACCTTATTTACCGATAGTTCTTCAAACGTTAAAGGAGCATGTTTAGGAATTGTTCTGATTCCACTTTCAAGGGAAGTCATAAGACAAGCAATAAAATGTTATCTAATCACTAACAGTGAGGCCGAGTATGAAGCCATGATTGTAGGCTTTGAATTGGAACGAGAACTTGGTATAGAACAGAATGTGATCAAAAGTGGATCGAAGTTGGTGGTTAACCAGATGCAGGGGACTTACATGGCAAGAGAAACGCAAATGCAACAATACCTGGAAAAGGTACGAGAATTGCTTAAGAAATTCCAGACATGGAAGGCCGTGCAGATACCTAGGGAAGAGAATGCACAAGCAGATGCGTTGGCAAATCTCACATCTGTCGCGGATGTAACAAATGCAAAAAACGCTATCGTGATATATTTGTTTCATTTGACACTCAACCAAGACAAGAGTGAGGTAAATTTTAATAATCTAACTTGGGATTGAAGAAACGAATTTGTGAATTTTTTGCAATATGGTATCTTGCCTGAAGACAAGAAGAAGTCACAATTGCTTTGCCAAAAGCCTCTTGGTATTGCTTAATTCCTGGAAATTTATATCGAAAGATATTTGGTGGACATTTAGCACGGTGCCTCGGTCCATCACAAACGGAGTATGTGATGAGATAAGTACATGAGGGGTATTGCGGCAATCACGCCGGGTGAAGATCGTTGGAGAAGACATTAATAAATGTAGGATATTATTGGCCAAAAATAAAAGAAGAAGCAGAAAAGTTTGTAGCCATGTGCGGTAAATGTCAACGATATGCCATAATATGCACCGCCTGGCAGAGTTGTTGCATTCAGTTATTTCACCATGGCCCTTCATGAGATGGGGCATGGACATAGTAGGGTCGTTGTCTTAAGCTATAGGAAAGGTATGGTTTATGTTAGTTTTGACAGATTATTTTTCAAAATAGGTAGAAGCAGGTGCTTTCAAACAAGTGCGGGAAAAATAAGTCAGGGATTTTATTTGGCGAAACATTAAATTTCGATTTGGGGTTCCAAAGAAAATCGTATGTGACGATGGCCCGCAGTTCATAGGCACGAAAATCATAGAATTCTTTCAAAGTTGGAAGATTAAATGGATTACGTTCGCACCTTATCATCCTGTGGCTAACGGACAAGTTGAATCAACAAATAAGGTTATTATCAATAACTTGAAGAAGATATTAGAAGAATCAAAAGGCAAATGACCAGAAGTATTACCAGGGGTATTATGGGCTTATCGAACGTCAGCAATAACAAGTACAAGTGAGACTCTATTTTCACTTATATATGGTGCAAAAGCTTTGATTCCGGTAGAGATAGGTGAACCAAGTACGAGGCACACACATGCTATTTAAGAGGCAAATAAGGAGGAGATGCGGGTAAGTTTGGATTTATAAGAATAAAGGAGAGCAACAACATTAATTCGAATGGAAACTCAAAAATAGATGATTGAATGATATTACAACTTGAAAGCTAATTTGAGGTACTTCAAAATTGGGGACTTCGACCTCAAAAAGGTGTTCCGGTCAACAAAAGCGGCCAATGCAGGAAAGTTGAGCCCAAAATGGGAAGGCCCATATAGTATTCGAGGAATCACTAGAAAAGGTGTATACGAGTTGGAAACCATGGATGGAAAGGTGCTACCATCGAACTAGAATGCAGTTCATTTGAAGAAGTATTACTTCTAAACGAGGAACATACCTACGGTCAGGTATCACACAAGTTCAATTTTATTTTGTTCTTTTGAATTTTACTAACCATTTTAGATGACAGGCAAAAAGCTGGCATGTACCAAATGATGATATTATACCCGAAAGACACGCGAAACACTGAGTTATTCCCGGTCTAGGTTGCAACTTTTCTGATGGAAAAAAGGTCATGCAGTCATCATCTAAATAATTATCTCCAAGTCATGTTCGTATTTTCCTTGTCACAAAATGGACCAAAAGAAAGGAGTGATCCAGTGTTCGAGATTTCATACTTCAAAGCTCCAACACTGGGGGGACTATGCATATAGAAGGAAGCGCAAAAAGAACCAAAGGCATGGTTCAACCACCAAAGGCATAATTCAGCCTGAGTAAAAAACCTTGAAGAAACCTTGAGAATTTTTTCAAAGGAGTTCGAACTTGCGAAAAGGATGCAAGATACTCCATATTCTCATGAGTTTTAGGTTATGGCCAAAAATTTATTCACGGGATAATAAAACCGAATTTGTATTTGTAAATCTTCTACAATGAAAGTAGTTATGAATATGTTGTATGAACAATTATGAAAATGATGTACGAAATTTATTTGAAAGTTCAAAACATAAAACTTCCTCAAATTATTTATCGTTTCATGTCTACCTCATGTTTCATATATTTTCACAAATATGAAGATGAGACGTCATCTTCATCAGTGTCGTTAACATAAAAGGACCCTCTTTTATAAAAAAATCATGTTTATCAAAGTCACAGACTATTAAGGCATTTTTAAATGCAAGAAAAAACACAAATATTAAAAGGGCAAAGAGCATGATATGCGGCAAAAGCAACCAAAGCATTCATATATATTAACCTTTAAAAAAAGAGGTGATAACTTGTCATCACCCCAAAAAGACAGAGGCAACCAAAACAAACTTTCCAAAAAGTTGTTAAGCTAAGGGAAAAACAACATAAGGGAGTTCCAAATAAAAGCCAATAAAAGAGTAAGGAAAAGGATAAAAGCTAAGGGGAATCATCAATAGGAGAAGAAGGATCAACTTGGGGAGAAGAGGCTTGAACATCAGCTCCGCCAGGAACAAGTCCATCTCCATCACCCTTAGAACCTTCTTCTTCGGGTATGGAAAATCTTTGATGTTGCTGAGTTTTATCAATTGCTTCTTTAGCCCTAGAAATCTCAGCATTAAGGTCAAAACCCTCCTGGTTGGCCTCAATTAAAGTCTCAACGCAAGTGTGCAGAACAGAGCAACTAACATTAAGCGATAACATATCCTCGAGGGCCTCGTATTCCTTCTCCCACTGATCAATCTCAGCTCCAAGTCTTCTTTTGCTGCCTCCGAGGCTTCATAGGCTGTCTTCAAGGGGGTGAGAGAACTTTCCAAGAACTGATTTTGTCTGTAGAGGTGCGGACCCTGAGTTTGGGTAAGAGTTTGAACCAATTCACCCGCATAAACCTCTTTTTGATTAAAGAGTTCTTTCAAACCCCTTATCTCTTCAGTGGCCTTGGAAAGTTGTTCAACAAAAGAAGATTCCAGTTTATACTAATCCTTCCTGACTTGACTGGAAGAAGCTTTTTCAACCGCTAACTCAGCGAAAACCATTCTCATTTGTTGCTCCAAAGCGTTCTTCTCTTCTGTAAGAACTTCTTTTTTGAGTTGAAGACTTTCAAATTGTTCTTTCTAATTGTCAGCCTCGGTGCGCAATTCAATAATTTGCTGGTCAGTCTAAGAAACTATTTTCATAAGCTCTGTGCCAATCAAAATAATCTACAGAAAAGGTCGGGGAAGAAGAGTTATGGATGAGGAAAAACAAGGAAGGGAATGTAATTAAACGTATACCTTCAGAGAAGGATGAACGTTGTCATTCATTAAGGTCAGTGAACTATGGCTTTCCAACTTGTTCTTCTCCACAGGGCCTAATAATGACTTCAACCACACATCAGCTTTACCGGACATCCTTAATAAGTTCCCACCTTCAACGACCTCAATCATAACTCTTTTCATCTCCCTTCCGCTCCTAGAAGGCCCAACTTCCACATGAGAAGCAGCAACGGGAGCAACAACAGGAGTAACATCAGGTAAAAACACAAGGAGGTTAATAATATATGGAATTGGAAGGGAAGCAAGAGGTAATTCTTCAAAAACAGGCTCGAAGACTTCTTCACCCTCAAAGCCATGGGTGAGCAACCTATCAATAGGATTGGATGAAGGATTAGCAGCATCTTCATAAGAAATCTCTAAAGGAACATTTTCTGTCTCAACAGTGAGTCTGAAAGGAATTGAACTTGATGAAGGGTCATGAGAAGCAAGGGTTTCATCATCAGAAACCACGCGTCTCCGAACACGCGGTTTTCTCATCAAAGAACCTTCTTCTACCTCCTCTTCATCATTAGACCTACGAGCTTCAACATTTTTCCTCTTGGAGGAAGAAGCACTCAAAATCCGTTCCTGAGCAAGACTTACAGAAAGTCTGGTTGATGGAACAGATGCGAGACTAATGCCACGAATAGCAAACCCTAAAAAAGGGGATGATGGAAAACTTATATACGAACAAGTAAAAGAAAGAGAAGAATTACGAGGGTGAAAAGTACCGTGCGTTTTCACTTTTCAACCAAATTTTTGAGAAAGAAACTTCCAAGATCATTTGTCCATAGGAGCAACAACCAACATTTTTCTACCCAAGCACGAAAATCGGAAATTTCTTCAGACTTCCATGGTTTCTGAGAAAATTGGAATATGGTTGCATGATGGAATTCAAGGAATATAAACAAAGAAGAGAAAAAAACTTACGTGCAAAGTTCATTTTTCTGGAAAATGCATGTTTTCTTCACCCACTAACCCCCTAGTAGGGGCAGCGACAAAGCGGGCATACCAGCCATGGTCCCGGTCATCCTCGGGGCTAACTAACACTCTTTTACTTCTAGCCACGAGGGAAAAGTCTCCTTCACGAAACAACACGGGGGAATAAAGGTGAAGTAAGTGACGAAAGGTAAAAGGGACGGAAATCAAATCCGACAAATAACGAAGGCATGTTACAGCCCTTCACACGATGGGACCAATCTGGACAAGGCACACGTTAAAATAACGACAAAAATCGATGATCACTGGATCAATGAGAGGCTTAAACCCTAAAGTAAAAGGGTAGGTATAAACAAAAGAAAACTATCATGGTAAGAGGTGCTTCTTTGGTTAGCACCAGGATTAAAATTGGAAAATCTAGTTTGCAATGACACTCTCGTCGAACTAAGGAAAGAAGACAGGGAGTGATCAAACTTGGATAAAGTTTAGCAGGGGTTAAGGGAAGATATAGAAGAGGCTTGATTTCTCATGGTCTCACGGACTGCTACAAAAGAAAATTCTTGAGGAACAATCTCAGCAACTGTAGTTTCACGCACATGTTCATTCAGGTCCCTATTTCTAGAAGAGGATCTAGGGGTTAGAGGGGCCCTAGATTTAGAAGAAGACGGCTTGGCAGAATTACTTTGATAAGAGGAGTCGCGATTAGATAATGAACCAAGACTACGAGGCCTACCACCTCTCCTACTTCTAGTAGGAACAGTAGAATGAGAAAGTTCGTCAACGATCACAACTTTGCGAGGGTCTGGTGTTGATGAAAACATGCTTAACAATGGAAATAGAGAAGAAAGTTACAGAGATATGAAGAATGATTAAGTTAATGGGTAAATAAGGAAGAAGGTTTCAAGAAACTAAAAAGAATGAAGTATTTATAAGGAGATACGACTGTCATTAAAATTAGTCATTATAAAGCGTCATAATGGAACCGTCATTTCGTGATTGAAGCAGCCGCAGAAAAAATCTTAAAAAGCGCTGAGAAACTACAGATTCAATCATAAGAAGCCATGTGGAATGGGCATTAAATGAATGTGACATACGTCACATCAATTCTGAAGGAGGCATAATGATACTTGAGAAACGGTGGCAAACAATTACCGCCATAAAAACTTACCACTTCCCGAATATTCAATTGAGAATATTTAGAAAGTGGGGGGACTGTCAGTATTGGTAGGAAAAAAAACATGACACGTGGATTATCAACAAGCTGATGGGGCATGACTTATGGAACATCGATGTAACGACAAATGTCGCTCTTAATTAGACGAATTAAAGAATGCAGAAAAGGCGCGGGAGAAACACCCACGGGGTTATATTAAGGAAAAAACCAGACCAGACAATTGTTAAAGGAGAAACAGGAGCGAAATGAATGAAGGTTGCAAAGAAGGGAAGATACACGAACTTGATGTAAATAAGGGAGGGAAATCGGTACAGTTACACGGAACCTTTAGCCATAAATGTATTTGTTACGGTAATATATGGTAACGGGCAATCAATACAATTAATACCATTAGTTAGCCCAAATTAAGAATGGAAACCGTTATAATTGTATGCTCCTATATATGGACTGAAATCTCATTTATAATGGAAGATTACGATTATTATTGAAATCCACACTATCATTCTTTGCTTATTTCTCCAAGCTTTAAGCCTTAATTTTGGGGAGTTATCATTAGTTTATTTTTTTTATTTTCCGTTGTCAATCATTTTCATTCTTTAATCTATTCTTTCAAAATTGTTGAACATGTGAAGTAAGTCTTGGTTATCAGTTAAACACGTGTTCTTGTCCCCAATAGTTTTCTATTTGAGGTTCTACGTCAAGTCTTTCGCATGTCCTTTCATTCTACTAAAATGACTAGCTAGTATTTGAAGAAAATTATATTGCATGATATGTGGACTTTATTAGTGAAACGCTACTTCTCAATTAATATGCTTTTAATTCATTTCTGGAAAGACAAATGACAGACTCATGTACATCCAACTTACCACATGTTTCAGCTATATTAGCAAAACTAGTAAAAAGGGCACTCATAGTATAAGTACTTAGCTTGAATATATATTTATCCCTAGGAGTACAATTTAGCTTGTTTCTTAACGTCAAATTACACAAAAATAGAAATAGGATGTTGAAATCAGTGTTCTCTTACGATTATGAAAGTCTCAGCCCTCATATTTTCTACTCTGCTAAGTTAGATAGTCACTTCCGAACACAAAAACAAAGCCTGAAAAGCACGACTAAGAAAACATAGTGGCTGGTTTCATACAAAAGACAATATGCACGCAGATCTTTATCTTTCTGTGACACTCTTCCGACTTGATGCCACCCCTGAATCCTCCATCACGATCTCGAATGAAACTATTCATGGAATCGTGCACCGTGTGAAACGTATATCACTTCTTAATTTCCTCAGCTTTCATGTGACAGTTGTAGTCTAGTAGCTAGAGCACAAATACAAAGGTGGCATGGGTTGAAATTAATAAAGTTTCTCTCCAATTCCTAGCATTTCACCCTTGTCTTGTTTACATTACAACACTATGACTGAAAAAGAAAAAGCAAATCTAAATCTTGTCATTTCTCTTCCCATGGACCACCCCGAGTATGAAACTTCATCTCAATATATAGGCCCTAGCTACTTTAATTTAAAGCTACCATTGCACATTTAAAAAACACTAGCTTGGAACTAAAATATGGAGTATCTAGTTTTAGTAAGCTACTCAATCCTTAGGGTACGGCTTTTCTTCAGATTCGTGTGAACGTGAACTACGTTGTGCACTAGACTGTTTTTTTCTACTCAGTCCTCATGTCCATTTGAGGTGGGACCAAGACCCAAACAGTTGCATAGACAGAATTATGACCTTTCCATGTTAATACAAGCATGTCATCCTCTTTTTTCATACCCCACCCACTTGCATGCTCATCTAACAGTGACTTTACTTCCTTAATTGTTTCCTCACAAAAAGGAACACTCATGAAACCACTATTTTCCATTCTTTGTGATAATTTGTTGCAACACTCTAATCTCTCTATCCTTTGAACCCCTTCAAATCCAACAATGTTCTCGATTTTGTGGCCAATATCAGCTTCATAATCAAGCCTTTGTCTACTATCCTTAGGCAAGAAAGTCTCTAATGCATCAAAAGGTATCCATAAATAGTTAAAGCAAGTGGCTATTCTTGATGTTAAACTTGAGTTTCCCAAGTCAGAATCCTCATCAACCACAGTCATAATACATGGATTTAGATCCTTAACCCTATCAAGAAATATGTCACGAGAAGAAATACTACTTCCTTTAATTTGTTCATCAGGCAAATACCTTAACCAATTTTGGCAATTAACCACCAACGCCTCATCATTCCTAAGTTGAAGAGTTGAAGGACTCAAATGGCTCAAGAGCATATCATAGTTTAAGTCTTCAATCACTTGGAATTCAAAAGGGACATCTCTAAACTTTGCAAAATTAGCCAAACGTTGGCCAACTTCTTCACTTGATACATTAAGCAATGGAGGAACTGGTGGCCTCCAAGAAGGCACCGATATTCGAAGTGAAGGAGGACCCTCAGGCCTCTTAGCTATTGCATCAATTAGAGTTGGCCATTGCATACAATGAGTGATACTAAAATCTAATATGTGAACTTTTGTGTGCCCTTCAATGGCCTTATAAATAGCACTATTTGATGCACAAAATCCAAATCTATGCCAAGGGATGAGATCTACATACCCTGCAAGCTCAGTCACACTCATTAATCTCCTTTGATCAAGATTACTACTTCCATAGAGATAATTATTTGTGGTTGTAGGACAAACCCTAGAAGCCCTTGAGATTAATGCCCTAAGAAACCAAGATGTAAGCCTTTGATTTGGATCTCCATTAGCTGAAGCCAAATTGTTGAGTACCCACATAACTTGTTGAGCCAAAGTTACATCATTGTTTTCTAATGCATTAGCACAATGAAGTAAAAGTTTCTCCAAACATGCTCCATCTAGACTCCCAATACATCCTTTTAATGCTCCTGCTAGAGAATTTTGAGGGTTGTTAAAAAGGTTAGGGTTTTGGATGGGAATTGTTTTAGAGGTTCCTCTCAATTCTGCCTTCATAGTGATGAAGTGGATGACTAAAATTTATGTATGAGCAAACAAATTATAGATAGGGTTTTGTTTTCTTTACGTGCATGGAAGTGGAGAAAAAACTACTGGGTATTTGTTAGTAATATTGAGAGGAAAAGATAGAATCCAATTGTCAAGACGAAAAGTTACTGTATTTTCAAGAAATGTGAGGTCTCAAGCTAAACATATACTATCTATATATAGATGAAGAGAGGATGTTTAAAATAAATTTCAATAAAAAGAGAGAGGAATTAGTGAAAGACTACGTATACATAACTGGACTTCTCCTTATCCAACTACTTTCCTACTCTTTACTAGCAAACAAAAAGGAATTTGATTTATTTGTTTGCTTGATTTGCATATATCTATTTGGACCATGGTAGAATTCTAAATTTACCTTAAAATTAAGTTAATTAACGTGCAAGTAAAATAAGGACTTAGTCGCAGAAAGTTTGAAATATAGTTAGCTTTTTCTTTTCTTTTTATAACTTTCCTTCCTCTTTCCTCGTCTCCCCCCCCCCCCCCCCCCACCCCCACCCCACAAAAAAAAAAAA
>ML294728.1:29786-40627 GCA_005239495.1 Nicotiana undulata | reverse complement strand
CCCCCCCCCCATAATGTGACCACACAAAAAAAATTGCCAAGTAAGTTGCCGCATTCCATGTTTAAATACCATGCATGCATTTAGCTTTATATATAGTGGGGTCTATTATGCTTATAGAAGAATTAACATAAATATGTGGTCACTCAACCGCTTAAATTAAGAATGACTGATGAATTTATAATATATGTGTAATCCATATATATATATATAATATGTGTATAATTAATGAATCATCGGACACCTGTTAGAAAAAATAAACAATATATCTTGCCCCTTTTTGTGTAAAGATCCCTAAAGTTTGTTCCTCCTTTAACAGATAATATTGAGTAAAATATTGCGGCAGCGGTTTTGTGACACATCTAGAACTCACCCTCTTGGTACGTAGTCTTCTCAGGGCACATACATAATTTTGGATTTACTAAGTGACTATGTACTTAAGGTAGAGAAAAGGTTAAATAAGCTGTCTTAGCCGGCCATTTGTTTGTCGAATTAAGCTAATGCTGGAACACCGAAAGCTCTAAATATTGTATTATATACTATTGTTGTGCTAATTCAGTTTTCTGTTTGAGTTTAGTGATTGATGGTACCATTCATTACCGTCCTTTCGCAGACATGATCATCAGATTTGGTATTTAGTGCCAACTAACGCCACAACATAAGACAAAATCCACCTCTTGTCACATAAGGGCAAATCTTTTTCGTTGTAATATATTTCACTTAAAAATGTAACTCTATTCACTGGTGAATGACCGTAGAGAATGTATTTCTTTATTATAGGTTTCTCTTCTTTCATTAGTACATAGAATCATATACGCAGAGGGCGGATTGAGGATTTTAACTTTTTAATATTTAAATATTTTAGCATTGACCTCATTATATTTTAAAAGTTTTGAACATATTTATTATTTATTATAATTTCAGTATTTTACACATATAATTATATTGCGCATGAAAAATACTGGCTTCAGATGAACCCACGAGCCAAAAGCTGCATCGGCCCCTGCATATACGGACGTGAAACAAACATTTATATAGAAAGAGGAAATCTTGATTGCATCTTGTTGGTGAATAATAGGACAAGCATTTTGCATTTGTTATTATAGCGTTAGGAATTTATGTTTAGCCAAGTTGATCATTTCATATTCAACGGTGAGGCAAAGCTTTAGGAAAAGGAATCAAATATCGCCACGATTTGGCAAAGGAAGCTTCCAAACACCTAAATCAAGTGAAGAATTTTGTTGTTCCACCACGTTTTGTTAAAACCCAATGTTTAGCGGATAGATGTGGAACATATTTCGTTAGACTAATTTGAGATAATGTATGTATTAAATTGGTTGAACTTGGCAATCGTTATCAAGATGCCCTACGTGGCATTTCTGTGGAATAAAATTATAGATGAATTTAGGATTTTAAAAGGATGTGTGTACTATTATAAAGAGGTGAAGTTAGAATTTATATTTGACGGATTTAACTATAGTATCTTATCATAAATTTACTGTACTTTTGAAATTATGGGTTTAAAATTATATGTTTTTTCAAATTTTAGTGATATATACTGTGCCTAAAGTAAGACCGTCAAGAGTGGGATTTGAACCACCAATTTCACTTGTAGAAGTGCACCAAGTAAGTATTGCACCATAGGAGTCTTTGAGCATAAGTGCACACACATATATTTTAATAATTTTGGAAAAATATAACGATACTATACATGATTTAGGAAGAGGAGTATTGATTTACCCGAACCCATATGCATTAACCTAGATACGCCCCTCGATATAATATGACCGGTTCTAATTAAAGTTATTAATATAAGCTAAGTATTCCAGCTTTCTGAAAAAAGAAGTTTAAAGCACTGTTATTTTTACTTTTCTAAAGTTTAAAGAATTAAAATTACACTTGGAGGCTTTCTATTTGTTGAATACTAAAGGAATCAAAGTCTTCTCATGTTTCCAATAACATTCTCATACTTAAGAGATTCCAATTCTGCCTGACTCCTTCGATAAAGGTATCTCCCAATGAAATTGAACATCTACATTACACATGATGCCACGTAGAAGTGGATTTTAAGTTTATGGTTCCTACTGTTACTCCCAAACGCACACGTAAGTATACTTGATAGTACAAGTAACAAGTTGAGTGTCGGACTCATAAAGACTTGTATTAACTACCCACTAAATTTACTAAAATTATTATTCAGTCAAGCCAAAAATCAAGTCCAAGAATATGATTATTCTAAACTATAATTCTAAGTAATAACTAAAGTATCAAGTAACAAGTTGATTTTTGTGTATTCAGTAGAGACAAATATTCCCGGGTTGTGATCGATTCACCATTCATATTGTGTTCTAATTAACTCTCCCCTTCATACAATTCACTCATGGTTGCTATTAATCGATAATTGCTCTCATAGCCTTCTCCCGAAGTACTACTCGCCTATTCAAAATAGATTAACACCTATATTCCTATGAAATTAATCTATTAAGAACGCATTAAGATTACGATATTTATTTAAGCACAGTGACTAGGTATATCCTATCCTAACCACAAATCTGCCCCCATAAGAGTTAAGATCGCGCTCTCTTCAATTATTCTCTAATCTATACACGGTTTTCCCAAGCATAACATAGATAGTAAATAGAACCTAAATGCTGGCCAGACTATTAAGAAATTAATCACAGAATTGAAGAAACAACCATATATTAGTGAATTGTAATCAAGGTTAGGCTAATGTTAAACAACAATATTCATGGCTAAATCACAACCCAAGAATAATGGGATTTTAGCCACTCATGATAATAGCAAGCAATTTCAGAAGTGTTCAATAATTGAAAATACTAAGACAAGATGAAGAAAACTGAGAAATCTTCACTTCAGAATGTTTATTGTGTGTATTCTCCCTCAAAAGTAGCGCCCCCCCCCTCACAAATAAATTTAGTCTTGCTTTTATACGTGTTGGGTAGGTCTAGGGCCGAAATAACCTTGTCCCGGTCGAATTTGGACATATTTCACGCCATCAGTGCCCAGCCCAGCGTTAGGCGCTGTCCCTGGCGCTGTGGATTTTTTGGTTATTGGTTTTGGCACCATAGGTAGCTCAGGGCGCTGCCTGTGGCGCTGCAATGTCCCATTTTCCTGTTTTCGTCCGTTTTGGCTCTAATTTGGCACATTTATCCCCCGATTGCTCCTGGATTATTCCTACACATAAAAACACTTCAAATTAATATAAATCAACACATTTCACATCCTAAATCCACGAAACAAAAGTAAAATATGAGGCGTTATACACACTAATATATATACTTTAAGCAAAACATCAACACCCCCACTTAGAATCTTGCTCGTCCTCGAGCAATGGGACTATCAAATAACTCCCAACTACGTACAAGTCTCAACTCTAGAGGAGCACTTTAACTTTTAACCACACGCTCTACCCTTGACTATGATCGATACCGGCAATCAAGCATGAACATACAAAATTCACATTCTTCCCTTTTTTAAACATGCCCAAGTATAACAATTCAATTCAATCACTCCAACAACCTATTTGCAACCACCCGACCTCAAGAGTCAACTTGTAACTACTAAGCACTCTGAACTCACGCACTTACCCAACAGGAAAGTTTACAACACTACCAATTATTCATGAGATCATGTTCCCTCACAAACAAACAAAAGAGTGAATATAGGCTAGTCCACACACTCAAATATGCTTTTGAATATAATTTAAGGACATCACACAACTAAATAAAATTTCCTCACTCTCACAAAGAATTCATATGCATCCCGTGGTCGTACCATAAGCTTGTCCGTAGTGTAGATCTCTACTAATTTAAGCTAGCCAAATATAGGATCAATTAGCACTTAAAGGTTGTAATGTAAGCCAAGGGACGGGTATGATACATTTAGGAATAGTGATTAACCCTCCTAAGCAATTTAATACACTACACTCACAATTCAAACACATATTCTTCTCAACCAATTCACTTGCCACAAACCATACACAACATATCCCTTTTTTCTTTTCAATTAAGCACTTCCATACTCCCACTAGCACAATTTAATAAGAGATGGAGGTGTGCGTTTTTCTACATACTTTAACTATTTTTTTTTCTTTTCACACACTCCATACATTAAGGTTCATCGGCTAGTGACTTTTGATTTCAACTTTAGTGCACCAACGGGCCTTTCCATGGTTCCACTCAAAAATTACTCCCCAATATCTCACCTTACTTCTTTTAGAGACTAAGTGCCTTAGGAGGTAAAGGTTCAACAATCTCAAATTAAGAACAAAAGAGGGGTATGGCTTGTAATATGTTTGCCAAAGAAAAGGTCTATAGGCTCAAAGGGGCTAGCAATGGAAAATTTTATTTTTATGTGACAAGCACATCCATGATCAAGCAAGAAAATGCCTACGTCATCTCCTAGATTAGCACAACTTACAATTTCGCTTCGATTAACACACGGGGCAAGTTCTAGACTTCACAGGATAACAAAGAAAATCACCAATCCTCCACACACACATTGCACATGACTCAATCACGAGTGTTTTGTTCAACTCTCAAGTCAAGCAAGCACACATAATTGAGAAAATTAAGCAATATTGCTCTATGTGGCATACAAGTAAAATAACTGAGTTAAAGCGTCACAAAATAGGCTATTTACTTTACTTAAACTTCAAAATTCAAACCAAATACACGGAAAAACAGAATGTATATCATAGCCTAATGTGCCAGCACCAAACACGTCAATGAGTATCTCAACGCCGCTCAATTTCTTCCTAACTATTCCTTAAAAAAAATTAAAGTGCCCGGTTCGAGCTACACCTTTGGAAAAGAACCGGCGCCCCAAAGAAAAATCAAGGGATACTACCTAGCTATCCTAAAAAAAAAAAAAAAAAAAAAAATCTTTTTGGTATTTTTAATCGAATTTTATCCCTCAAGAAAATTGTCCAAAAGCTCCATCATCAGGAAAAGTCCGAGCTTTTTCTAAATTTTTTTCAATTTTCGTTTCTTTATTTATTTTGAGAACCTAAAATATGTATACTATGAGTTCTAAAAGAAAAACTAATAAAAAGTAGTTTTATACAATTACACTTCCGAAAGTAGTTTCTCCACCCCACACTTATATTATGCATAGTCCTCGATGCATGATCACAGAGAAAAATATTTAAAACAAAGGTGAGAAATACTCTCTGAGACCCTCTCGGACTTAGCTCGAGCAAGATCCTCAATCTTTAGAGTCGGGACGACCCCACGCTTAAGCGCAAGCATGCTCCTCAGCTTCAACTTTGGGTACTCACACTTCCTCTACTCTGCAAAATAAAAACAACACAAAACTTGACACAGAAAAAATTCATAAATAAATTAAAAAAAAAATATACAAGATGGGTTGCCTCCCACCAAACACCTTATTTATAGTCGTGGAACGACTCCACTACTCTGCTGGGCGCTTTCTCTTCTTCTTTCTCCCAAGAAGTCTAGCCTTTCGCACTCTCTCAGAAGGTCTCCCCTTTCATATCTGGCTCTTTTCTCAATCATCTTTACACACTCAAATTGCAACACCGCCTCCTGTAACTCAGTTCTCCCATCTGGATCACTACAATTCACATAAAGACTCTGCTCTATCC
Organism: Nicotiana undulata; assembly: GCA_005239495.1. NCBI lineage: Eukaryota > Viridiplantae > Streptophyta > Magnoliopsida > Solanales > Solanaceae > Nicotiana > Nicotiana undulata. The sequence continues at coordinate 35,004 of ML294728.1, read as the reverse complement.
CCCTCAATCCGACCACAGTAATCATGCACAAGTCCTCATAATGCTTCGGAGCTTAAGTTCCTTGTATACATTAAAAGTTACTTCCTCATTGTCAACTCTCATCTTTAACTTCCCTGCCCTCACATCAATAATCGCTCTACCAGTAGCTGAGAATGGTCGCCCCAAAATAATGGTCACTTCCTCATCTGCCTCGTAATCAAGAACAATAAAATCAGCAGGAAGAATAAACTTTCCTAGTCGAACTAACACATCCTCAACAATTCCTTCCGGCATAACTAGTGACCTATCTGCTAACTATAAAGTGATTGTAGTAGGTCTAAGCACCCCCAATCCGAGTTGCTTGAACAAAGAGGACGACATCAAATTTATACTAGCCCCTAAGTCACACAGGGCTCTACCAACTTCTTGTTTTCCAAGAGACAAAGGATTTGTGAAACTCCCAGGATCCTTCAACTTAGGGGGAAGTTTACTCTGAACTCTGGCACTGCACTCTTTAGTAAGTGCAACTATTTCGAACTCTGTATGTCTTCGTTTGTTTGCCACAATATCTCTGAGATACCTTGCATACTTAGGCACTTCCTACAAAATTTCCACCAAAGGAAAATTCACACGCACTTGGATCAAAATATCTAAGAATTTCTTGTATTTAGAATCATCTTTTTGCTTCTGCAGTCTTTGTGGAAACGGAGGTGGTGGCCTTGTCACAATTACTGGCTTTGATCCTTTGTTCTCTTTCTCATTCTCCTCAACTTGCTTGGGAACCAATTCTCCTTCATGACGATTTGTATACTTTTTTTTCTTTGGAACTTCTTCTAAAACTCTTCCATTTTTCAAGGTAACCGCGTTGACTTGAGCTTTAGGATTAGGCTCAGTATCACTAGGAAGATCCCCAGCTGGTCTGGTATTTTGGGAACTGGCAAGTTGTCCCACTTGGCGGTCAAAATTTCTCATTGTTGCGGCTTGGGCTTACTGACCAGCCATCAATTTCTAAGTGAGGGCTTGCTGATTAGCCATCAATTTCTTCATCATTTCCTCAAGGTGGCTTGTTGGACTCGCTTGTTTTTCAGCCTGGGGTGGTCTATATTGTTGTTGAGGTGCTTGAAGTCGGTATTGATTCTGAGTACCTTGGTTTCTACCCCAAGAGAAGTTTGGGTGGTTCCTCCAGTTTGGATTGTAAGTGTCCCCAGACTAATCTGTTTGGCCTCGATTTGTATTACTCACAAAATAAACAGACTCTGAATTTGCTGGGCATTGATTGCTCATGTGACCTTCTCCACAGACTTCACATAATATTTGAACTTGTTGCACTGGCTGGGCTTGTTGCTTGTTAATAACCAAGGTCATCTGATGGACTTGGTTGGTCAATGTGGAAATCTACGCTGATAATGCCGATACGACATCTAACTCAAGAACTCCTGCAGACTTTTGCACTGTGTGTCTACCCAATTATCCTTGCCAATCCGGATTGGTTTTGGAGAATTTGTTCAGTAATGCATATATCTCATCAAAGATTTTCTCCAACACTTGACCTCGTACTGCATCATCTACCACATTTTTTGTCTCAGGATGGAGCCCTTCTATGAAAGTGTGAGTTAACACTTCGTTCGTCTGATTGTGATGAAGATAGCCTCTAAGTAGCCCCTTGAACCTTTCCCAAGCTGAGTATAGAGACTCCCTTGCGCTTTCTGTTTAAAGGCGACTATCTCACTTCTGATCTTTGTAGTTTTGCCTGAAGGGAAGAACCTTGCCAAATCATTCCATGATTAATAGAATTAGTTGTTTCTGCCTTCAGCCATCTCTTTGCTTCGCCCAACAGAGGGAATGGAAAAAGTGTGAGCCTCACATAGTCTGGAGTGACCCCGATAGTGATATAAGTATCACTAATCTCCAATAAGTTCAGAACATGCTGTGTTGGATCCTCGTGTGGAAGACCCATAAACTGCACATTTGCATGAAGTAACTGGATCATGCTCTGTTTCAGCTCAAAGTGCCCAGTGATTCTGGGCTTCACGATGCTGGAGGTGACATTAGCAATGCCGGGCATCGCCACCTCTTGAACAACCATGTGTTTCTCCTCTGCCATGTTCACAGGAAATTGAACGAGTGCCTAAAGATTATTTGTATCCTTTGCTTCCCTCAACCTCCTATGAAATGTTCTCTCAGGTTCGGGGTCAAAGCCGTTGAGTCTGTCCTGGCTTCTAACCTTACGCATTCTATCAAAGTTCTTGAGATTAGAGCAATAATCAAGTAACGTTAGACTAGACGAAATAAACAATTAGAGCAAAAACTAGAAAGTAGTCAATATTCAAGTCCCCGGCAATGGCGCCAAAAACTTGTTCCTCCCAAACGCACACGCAAGTATACGTGGTCGTACAAGTAATAAAATGATAAGTTGAGTGTCGAACCCACATAGACTTGTATCAACTACCCACTAAATTTACTAAAATTGTTATTCAATCAAGCCAAAATCAAGTCCAAGAATATGATTATACTAAGCTATAACTAAATTATCAAGTAACAAGTTGATTTTTGTGTATTAAGTAGAGACAAATATTCCAGGGTGTGATCGATTCACCATTAATATTGTGTTTTAATTAACTCGATCTCCCCTTCATACAACTCACTCATGGTTGCTAATTAATCGATAATTGCTCTCATAACATTCTCCCTAAGTACTACTCGCCTATTCAAAATAGATTAACGCCTATATTCCTATGAAATTAATCTATTAAGAACGCATTAAGATTACAATATTTAATTAAGCACGGTGACTAGGTATATTCCTATCCTAACCATAAATTCGTCTCCCCCCCCACCCCAAGAGTTAAGATCGCGCTCTATTCAATTCTTCTCTAATCTATACACGACTTTCCCTATGCTAAATAGTAAATAGAACTTAACTGGTTGCCAGACAATTAAGTAATTAATCACAGAATTGAAGAAACAACCATATATTAGCGAATTGTAATCAAGGTTAAGCTAATGTTAAACAACAATATTCATGGCTAAATCACAACCCCAGAGTAATGGGATTTTAGCCACTCATGATAATAGCAAGCAATTTCATAAGTGTTCAATAATTGAAAATACTAAGAAAAGATGAAGAAAACTGAGATATCTTCACTTCCGAATGTTTATCGTGTGTATTCTTCCTAAAAAGTAGCGTCCCCCCTCACAAATAAGTTTAGTCTTGCTTTTATACGTGTTGGGTAGGTCTAGGGCCGAAATAACCNATATATATATATATATATATATATATATATATATATATATATATATATATATATATATATATATATATATACTTTAAGCAAAACATCACCTACTCAATCTCAAATTAATATACAATAATAATCGGATAATTAAACATGATTCTATGCGAAATATTTTTATAAAATTAATAGACTTTCTAATACAAAAATGAAGTCTAGGTAAAACTTACTTGGGTTCACTAGCCCCGCCTCTGATGCCATGTTCGGTCCTTTCAACTAGTAAGTTACAATTAATAATGCGCGTAGTATTGTGCCGTAAAAGTTAGTACAAGCTATAAGTGCAGTGATCTGAGAGCTTTTGTAAGTATCATATTTTGCTTTCAGTGACAGTTGTTTTCCTCATTTCATGATGCCTGCTCCTGAGGACCGTGCATACATCAAATCAGACAATTGGAGAATGGAAACAACGTAATTCCTAGTAGGTAGTTGCTGACCAATATGATATAGGAAGATAATAACAGTCATCTAACACGATAGCGAGTAGGAACAAGTAAACGCACAAAAAAATTACTTACCTACACAGTATAATTGGCGTCGACAATACTGCTTACTGACCTTAGAGGCTTTGTACTTCTCCTCTACATTTGAAATACTAAAAGTAAGCTATACATGATCCATGCAGGATGCAATTAAAATTTACTTATTAATTAAAGTATTGATATGCATTAAGTACAAGGTGCAATTAAAATTCACTAATTAATTTAAATTATCCATATGCATTATAGAGTACTTGAACAATATTATAACTTAATTAGTGCGTATAGCAAAAATTAAAGTATAGACACCCTTAACTCATATGCCCATAATGGGAGAGCACTATAATTATGTTAATCTGTTTTTGTTTGGATTTGTAGAGCCTTTCATATTCATGTATACTTAATTAAATATACTCTACTGTTTTTCATGTTGAGAGATGTGATTGGGAAGCTCTATCTCTTTTTAGTTTGAGTTATAAGTTTTGTGCATTGACGAAAAATTAACAAGCATTGATTGGTATAATAGGTTTAGTTATTAATATGTTTTTTTCTATTCATAGTTATAAGCTTCTGGAGTATTCCATTATTGGTNCAAAATAGATTAACGCCTATATTCCTATGAAATTAATCTATTAAGAACGCATTAAGATTACAATATTTAATTAAGCACGGTGACTAGGTATATTCCTATCCTAACCATAAATTCGTCTCCCCCCCCACCCCAAGAGTTAAGATCGCGCTCTATTCAATTCTTCTCTAATCTATACACGACTTTCCCTATGCTAAATAGTAAATAGAACTTAACTGGTTGCCAGACAATTAAGTAATTAATCACAGAATTGAAGAAACAACCATATATTAGCGAATTGTAATCAAGGTTAAGCTAATGTTAAACAACAATATTCATGGCTAAATCACAACCCCAGAGTAATGGGATTTTAGCCACTCATGATAATAGCAAGCAATTTCATAAGTGTTCAATAATTGAAAATACTAAGAAAAGATGAAGAAAACTGAGATATCTTCACTTCCGAATGTTTATCGTGTGTATTCTTCCTAAAAAGTAGCGTCCCCCCTCACAAATAAGTTTAGTCTTGCTTTTATACGTGTTGGGTAGGTCTAGGGCCGAAATAACCTTGTCCCGGTCGAATTTGGACATATTTCACGCCATCAATGCCTAGCCCAGCGTTAGGCGCTGTCCCTGGGGCTGTGGATTTTTTGGCTACTGGTTATGGCGCCACAGGTAGCTCAAGGTGCTGCCTGTGGCGCTGCAATGTCCCATTTTCCTGTTTTCGTCCGTTTTGGCTCTAATTTCGCACATTTCGCCCCCGATTGCTCTCGGATCATTCCTACACATAAAAACACTTCAAATTAATATAAATTAACACATTTTACATCCTAAATCCACGAAACAAAAGTAAAATATTAGGCGATATACACACAAATATATATATATATATATATATATAT
>ML294728.1:0-29103 GCA_005239495.1 Nicotiana undulata | reverse complement strand
TGGAAAAAAATAAAAAAAAGGGCGCCCCTCCCCCCCTCCAAGTTTGTGGTGTGGGGGGGGGGGGGGGGGGGGGGGTGATAATGGAGATAAAACAAGAAAAGAAAACCTATGATATTGCTTTTGTTTTTTGTTTGTGCGTAATTGGAAATTTGGAATCATCAGCGAATTGCATACATGATTTTGATCGATCACTGATAGAAGTCGTGCATTGCATGCAACAATAATATCTAGATAATTTACATGAATAATTCATGCAATATTCTTTTCTTTTTCTAATCAGAGAAAAGACAAGCAATATATCGTCACCTTATATTTCGGATTCTCATTTTGTCGAAAAAGGGACTGAAGAAAATACTGTTAACATGATGTTGTCCGTGGCGGACACACGTGGTGGAAAGCGGGATCAATTGAACCCGTTTCATCGAAAAATAATATTGTGTATATATATAAGTTAGGATTAAAATTGCGTAAATTTATATAAATATTTTATTTGAACCTATTTGACAACTACTATTTTGCGACTAAAGTTATGTACTTCTAAGATTGAAACCGCTTACATAAAATTCTGGGTTCGTCACTAGAGGTTGTTGAAGAGAATCTAATGCTAGATTACTCGGACCATTATTTGCCCAAGTCCAATATACTGTACTTTTTAGTGGTGGTTTGAGACTAAGCAAGCAGATCAAAGTTAACATATCACTCCAATTAGAAGCCTATTATTATCCTGAGAATTGATGACTCAACTCTCGGACGACTCGGTAACAGATTGCTTCTGTCAAAGCGCGCCAGATTTATTTGTTCTGGTCGCAACAATTCAATAAGTTTGCTAGGTGTGAAAAAATATTACACATTTATCTTCTGAATCCAACACTTTTTGAATTTTAAAGTTATTTAACATACAATATTTGTATGTCTATTGTGAATCTGCACCCTATGTGAGTGATAAACTCATTAGATTTTATTAACCGAAGAGATTCAGCTTTGCGCTATCGTTAGCTCAATCAAGAGTGGATCAATTGTGATTATCCATTGTTTTTGTTCATGAATTGAATCTACAAAATTGAGGAGAAGAATGAGAACTAAGAGAGACAAATAAACGACACCAAGCCCAATAAACTTGAAAGTGTTGGAGATTCAGTCCAAGATCTATTTAGGTAAAAATAGCACGGGCTAGCTAGTTTCGAAATGGTCATTCAAAAATAGCCAGCGTTTGTCAAGTTCCAGCATAATATATTGGAGGTTCGAACACCTGTGTATGAACTTCCAGCATATTATACTGGACCGGTATACTTTGTTGGAATTCCAGTATATTATGCTGGAGTTCTAGTATACTTATGCTGGAACTCCATTATATTATGCTCAGGGGCGGAAAGGGGCCCCTTCGCCGAAAAATACACTGTATATATAAGGCAAAATATGTTTTTACCTCTTTATATTCAGCTTTGAATCCCTTTCACACAACCTAAAGTGTAGTTTAGTAGTCAAGGGAGTTCAAATCCTTTGTAAGGTCATAGGTTCAATTCCCACTAGCTACAAATTTTTTTAACTTTTTTTCTTTTTGAACACCCTTGCTGGAGATCCTGCCTCCGCCACTGATTATGCTGGAATTCCAATATACTTATGCTGGAACTCCAGTATAATATACTGGCGTATTTTTCGGATTTTGAACTGTGTTTTCGTTCAGATTTATCTTTACATAAAAAATGCCTAAATTTTGATTTCTTTTGAAAGTGTGGCTATTTTTGAATGACCACTTATAAACTGGCTATTTTTAAATTTCTCCATATGTTTAGGACAACGAGCGGGCACAGATATAAGAAAAACTTACACAAATGTCCCAAATAAGTCTCAACTTACCAACTTATAGCCATTAGTTATAAACTTACCAAAACTAGCCAAACACACATAAAAATTGAAAAACCAAATAAATAAGGTTCTTTCTCTCAAAGAATCACATGTAAAAATCTCCTTCCATATTTTAAAGCATGATTAGCAACATCAGTGTAATAATCCAAAATATTTTTATACACTTTTTTATTAAGGGGTGGGAAAATTAATTTAGTTTATAGATATTTGGTTAAATAATAAGCTAGCGGAAGAGAATTTAATTATAATACATAAATAGTGTACCAAATAAGTGGCTAGTGGCTAAATTTTTTTTTTCTATTTGAGATTATCAAAAACAAATGTGGGCCAATCCCATTCTTTTGTTGCTGCACGTTGTGATGGACAAGGATTAGTAAAATAGGGTAATTTTGATTTAGTTCCTTAAGAGAATACCACTAGTATAGTATTTGGAGACTACTGATGGCACATTCTGGGGAAAACTAAAGCCTAACCTTGTGAGGAACGTTTGGTGGGGAGAAGATTCAAGTATTCAGGTAATATGTCTATGTCCCAACAATTGTGTATAGAATATTAATGGTAGTAATGATTGGTGAATAATGAATTTAGACATAAAAATTTTAATTTTGAAAAGGAGATGTTATGAAAAAATAAATCCTCAATAAGCCTACGATTCCTATAATTTTCATGGAACATAAGATTAACTAATCATATAGTAATGGTTGAAAGGTAAAACTTTTATTAGCATAATAATTAAGTAATAACTGATTGTTAGTGGTTTGACAAAATATATAAATATCAAAGTTTGAGTAAGGTTTCTACTGCCACAATTGATCTCTTTGATAGTTTTAATTTTAAGGCATATTGATAGGGAGACATATAATTGTATAATAATAAGGATGGCATATGAATTTTATAAACTAAGACAGTGGTGAGTTTCTAGCATAACATAGTGATTCGAATTGTAAGTGTATTTCGGAAGTCACCGTTTTTGAAAATATTTTGCAGTGCTAATGTACTCTGTTTGGCATTTAATTGTATATGGAGTTTTATTAATTAGACTGTTGGTTGACCTTAATTTTGACTTGTCCTAAAGTTATGAAAATTATTTATTTAGTCTAATTAGGACGTGTTATTCAATATATGGATAGATTGAGTCCATTGGAGGTCGTTTGGTTGGTGTTCTAGGCGTTGCAAGGTTAGGGAACTTCCTATTAGTGAGGTAAGTGAGACTTTAAGCTTTGGTACTTGCTTTTCCTGAAACCCGTTTTAAAAATATATTTTTTCTGCCTGGTCCATGTGTTGGAACAAGCGTGCGCTTGGCAGAATCGGTGGTCTTAGAGCAGCCGCAAATATATTATTTTAATTAAAGTACAACAAAAAGAAAATATTACTTTATAAGTTGTTTGATACGGCTTTGCGCCATGATGTTGAGTTTAATACGGCTGTGCGCCATGGTGTTGAGTTTGATACGGCTGTGCGCCATGATGTTGAGTTTGATACGGCTGTGCGCCATGATATTGGGGCATTGTGTATGCCTTTGTACGTCACCTGAGCATTGTGTATGCTTCGTTGAGCATTGTGTATTCACTGTTACATATTCGAGGCATTGTGGTGCCGTTGTGGACCCGTTGGTGTGTTGGTAAATTTCTTTCACTACAATTATGATAAGTCCTTAGTGGGTACTCTTGTTGGTTAATTCTTAAGAACTCTGGTGATACACATATATTGAGTTATTCTATAATTATCATATTTACTATATCATTCCTGTTGTGGTGTGTTTGTATTTTCTAACACTTGTTTCAGAGGTATTTAAAGTGGGGGGTCGAGGATCTTACTGGGTTATATTTACGTATAACTCACTCCTTACCTGCATCTCTATGCAAATACCGTTGCGGGAGATAGAGCTAGTGGCTGGCGAGTTCGCCGAGTGGATCCTATTGCTGAGGGGAGCCGCCGCATTATCCGTGGAGGCCGTCGTTTCAGCTCTACCTATATTATGTCTATTATTTCTTTCGGGTTTGCATGCCCGTCACTTAAACTTCTATTACTCCATTAGATGCTCCACATTCTTAGTACGTAATTTGGGTTAGAGATTTAGTATTTGAGTGCTCTTTAGATTATAAATAAATTATGAGTTTAGTCGAATAATTATTTCGTATTTAATAATATTTAGTGTTTTTGGGCTAGTACGTGTTTCTCTCAATGCTTGTATAATAGGTTAAGGGTACAAAAATTGGTTCGTCTAGCGGGCAGTATAAGCTAGGTGCCAGTCACGTCTAGGGGGTAATTTGGGACGTGACAATTAGATGCAATATGGAAAGAAAATTTCATGGATGCGGTTACAAATAAGGTGATGAAATATAAAAATATATACAATATTCCAAAAATATAAGCAAAAAAAAAAACTTTTTCAATGGGTATAGTTGGAATTCATTGAAAACATATAGATAAGTCAATCTACAAAATTTGAGGAAGATTGGAGGTGATTTGGACTGGTTTTGTATCAAATTTCGTAATTAAATCACGTTCAAAAAATTCTTCTGCGACACATATATCAAACATGTATCACGCATGTAGCTCACACACAGATATACATGTGATACACAAACGATACACACATCATTTTTTTCATGTTCAGTTTTTACTTCGAGTTTTCAATTCGAACTACCTCAAAACTTCACCAAATAATCCCAAAACTGATATTCAAGCTCCATAAGAAGAAAAAATTGACCTTTTTTTTGCTACAAATAGCTAATTGGCTAATATTAGTAATATTTTATGAATTGACCAATTTTTGTAATAATCTACTTATAAATGGACATAGCTGGTAAGTTACTCCGAATATAAACGGCCTGCCAACCCAATTGTGAGCTTGGGCTTTCTTCTTCATCTTTTTTTCTTTTTTGAGCAAGTTACATATTTGGCCCGTAATTCAAAAATAATTACAATTGCTAATCTAATATTTTTTGTTTTTTTTGTTTTTTTTGTTTTTGTTTTTTTCCATCTTCTTTTTCCTCGCTCAACATGGATTTTGGGAAGGGAAACAAAAAGGAAACATTGCGAGTGAATTTATATGGTGCAAAATATTGTTGAAAAAGTTTTTTCTAAGAAATAAGTTTTTCTTATATTTGCGTGTCTTGAATAGGTCGATATGCTTTTAACACGAAGAATATGTTATAGTACTTTCATTTTTTCATAAAGTCATTTCATTTTAAAAAAAGGTCTCGATTCCTGTTGCAACTACCACTTAATTTATTCAACAAGATAAGATGGTCATCTGTTTTCAAGACACTAAATAATCAACAAAACATTATCTAAGATGGTCACCTGTCTTTACTCAATATATCCGAAAATGATCTAAAATATTCCTAAATTAATTAACATCAGTATTTTATATTGCAAATATTACACATACATCTTACTAAACATAAGGAAATAACTTATTTTTAACTCGTGTTTGCATCAAATAAATGAACAAGATATGTGACTTTCATTCATGTATTTATCCGTAGATGATGACTAACTAACTTTAGTCAAACACTAGGGGTGTGTTTGGTATAAGGAAAATGTTTTCCATGGAGAATGTTTTTCAAGAAAATGTTTTCTTGGAAAACAAGTAGTAATCTTATTCATTTTCTGGTGTTTGGTACGCAAATCAAGGAAAATATTTTCTCAAGAGTATTCATAAATAATTTTGATACAATAAACATGAAGTCATAAACTTTCGAACCAATAATCTTCCGAACCCACAAATTTCATAAACTTTTGAACCGCAAAACTTTCGAAACCACAAAATTTCGAACCCCTAAACTTTATAAACCCGTAAACTTCGAAACACATTAACCTCCGAACTCATAACTTTGGAACTTGTAAAATTTTGAACATGTAAACGAAAGATGAAAAAAGTAAAACTGAAAATATATATATATAAAAATATATATTTTTTCCTGGGGGCGGGGGCGGGGGCGGGGGGACAGGTAAAGAATAGTGTGGGTAAGCTTGCGAAGGAGTTTTGGAAAATGTTTTCCCCTCTCTTAATACGAAAAACATTTTGGCTGAGGAAAAGGTTTTCCAAAACATTTAAGCCAACCAAACATAAGAAAATTGAAAAACATTTTCCGAAAAATATTTTCCTTCCTACCAAACACACCCTAGATGACGACAATTTTTACCTCATAATAAATATACCCCAAATGTCACAATCTATAAAAATGTCCATAGGTGTATTGAGTATACAATGCATTAGAGTATGTTATATGCTACCAATATTCAGGAAGGATTACTTAAGCGAGCTTTAATTCTAGAGAATTGTGTTTCATTTTTATTATTTTTGCTAATGAGAGGAACTTTTATTTAAGAAACGATAGACTTATTACATGATAGTAACCGGGCGTGTAGTCCCAATTCCATATATGTCTTCTTCAAGTGTAGGTAAAATAAAAAGGGGTGGGGATTCGAAGATCATGATATTTCTTCTTTCTTCTGGATCTCCACCTTTCCCATAGCATGCCAACTTGTCAGTAGAATTATTAGCTTCTCTAAATATATGGCCCACCTATGGCCTCCCTAGCTGATCCATTAGGTGCCTGCAATCACGTAATATGTGGAAAAAAAATTAGATTATCTAATTCAAGTATTTGGAGTAATACCTGTGAGTCTGTTTCCACAATCAGAGGAATTAGAGTATTATTTACTGCCAGATTTAGCCCATTGTATAATGCTATGAGTTCCAAGCGAACTGCAGATTGTGAGTAGTTCTGAGAAGAAAAACCAATGTTTCTAAATATCCCCCCTCCCTTTTTTGTTATTGCATCAAAGACACCATCTATGTTGAGTTTGAAGTATCCGTTGATAGGAGGTGTGTAACGACCCGGTCAGTTATTTTGAGAGTTAGCGCCCCGATCTCCTAATAACTACTTTTTTCATGTCTATTTATGCTTTTGGGACTTGTCGGAACGTTGGGTGGTGAAATTCGGAGAGTTTTTGGACACATAGTCCTTATATGTGAGTTTAAGCTTTAGAAATCAGGCCGTAGTTGGAACTGTGTGAAGACAGATTCGGAATGGAATTCTGTCGACTCCGTAAGCTTTGTTGGGTAATTTTGGGGTTAGGAGCGGGTTCGGAATGTGTTTTTCGAGGTCTGTAGTAGATTTAGGCTTGAATTGACGAAAGTTAGAATTTCGGCGATTTTGGCCGATAGGTGAAATTTTGATATCGAGCTCAGAATGGAATTCCGAGAGTGGTTGTAGGTCCGTAGTGTCATTTATAACATGTGTGTAAAATTTGAGGTAATTCAGAATAGTTTTGACATTTTTTGGCATCGGTTGTGGATTTTTGAAAATTCATAACTTCTTAGGCTTGAATCCATGCATAATTGGTGATTTTGATGTTATGGAATGTGTTTTGAAGGCTCGACTAAGTTCGGATAAGGTATTAGGACTGGTTGGTAAGCTTGGTTGAGGTCCCGGGGGCCTCGGGGATGTTTCAGATGCTCAACGGGTGATTTTTGAACTTAGAAAACCAGCTGAAGCATTGCTGGTTCTGGTGTCTTGCACCAGCGGATGGGGAGCCGCAAGTGCGGATACACAGGTGCGAAAATTGGTCAAGGCTGGCAGGCTCGCAGGTGCGGCCCAGCAACCGCAGGTGCGACCCCAACTGACTAAGTGACTTTTCGCACATGCGATGGGTTTTTCCGCAGGTGTGGGATCCGCAGGTGTGGTCCTATAGTCGCAAGTGCAGAATTCCTGGGTTGGTTATACAAAATCCGAGGGTTTGAATTTTATCTTTTCTAAAATTTGGAGCTCGAGATTTGGCGATTTTCAGTGGGTTTTGAGGAGAAGCTTCATAGGTAACGATTTCTAACCTTAATTCATTAGTATATCATTAACCCATAGCAATTTCTTCAATCTAATCAATGAAATTGGGTGAAAAATTATGAAAATGGGAGGAAGTTCCCCAAATAGAAATCTGAGGATTTTAGGAGATTTTGGCGTCGGATTTTGGTGATTCTTGTTTGAGTGAGTTCGTGAGTGAATGAGTGTTCTAAATTTTTAACTTTCACTCGTTTCCGAGATGCGGGCCCGGGGGACTCTTTGGGTAATTTTCCTAAATTCGCGTATTAGCTTCGAACTAATTAGCTATATTGATTCCTTAAAGTGATATTTACACAATGCAATTGAATTGAATAGATTTGGGCCATTCAAAGTCGGGTACTCGTGGCAAGAGCGTGGTTTTGAGTTGAGTAGCGCAGTCGAGGTAAGTGGCTTGCCTAACTCTGTGTTGGGGACTTCCCCTTAGGTTGTTTTTATACTATTTGTTATATGGGAGCCGTGTACGTGAGGTGACGAGTACGTACACGGGCCATCATTTCTTAATTCCATTTTCCCTATCTATGCCATAAATCATTTTACTCCTATTTCGCTGTTAACGTGCTACTTGTGTAGTTTATATTAGGAAGAAGCATGCCTACGTGTTTACCTAAGTTCCCTATTTGATACAATGTGTACCATGTTAGTTAGCCTTTATCTCGTTCTTGTCTTCGACTCTTTTCCTGAGCTGTTTAAATATAACGTATCTGGCACTCATTCACATTGCATATTTAAATTGGGACTACAGACGTATTCCGGGAGCTTTCCCCCTTGTACTGCATATTTAAATTGGGACTACGGACGTATTCCGGGAGCTTTCCCGCTTTACTGCATATTTAAATTGGGAATACGGACGAATTCCTGGAGTTTTTCCCTTGTACTGCATATTTAAATTGGGACTACAGACGTATTCCGGGAGCTTTCCCCCTTGTACTGCATATTTAAATTGGGACTACAGACGTATTCCGGGAGCTTTCCCCCTGTACTGCATCTTTACATTTGGAACTGACGTATCCCGGGAGATTCCGCCGTGATATTTTGTGCTGAGACAAGGGCTCCCTGTTGTTGCTTTACTTTCAGATTATTGTTTCTACTGCTTAACTTAGCTTTTATATCTTCTGTACTATCTTAAACTGTTTTACTTATAAAAATCCAGTAGAGCCTTAACCTGACCTCGTCACTACCTGACTAGGGTTAGGCTTGGCACTTACTGGGTACCAATTATGGTGTACTCATGCCCTTTCCTGCACATATTTTTTGTGTGCAGATCCAAGTACCAGCACTTCGTTTCGTGGCTAGGGGTCCGAGCAATTGCTTTGAGGAGACCGAAAGGTTATTCTGCCGCGTCCGCAGAGTCCTTCGAGTCACCTTCCGTTCCAGGATTAGATAGGTTTTTCATGTACTTTCCCTTACGTTGTATAGAGCTACTTTGAGATAGAGCTTGTGACTAATGTGATATTTCGGATTTTGGGAGATATAATGGTACATGCCGAGCGGCTATGCTATGTTCCTTATATTCTTTTCTGTCTTTACATTTTATTTCATTTATTTCCGCAATGTAGGCTTACCTAGTCGTAGAGACTAGGTGCCGTCACGATGCCTTTCAGACGGTAAATCGGGTCGTGACAAGTTGGTATCAGAGCGTCTAGGTTCATAGGAGTCACAAGTCACAAGCCGGTTTATTAGAGTCTCGCGGATCGGTGCGGAGACGTCCGTATCTATCTTCGAGAGGCTATGTAACTGTTAAGAACAATCACATTCTTTGGAATTCCTTGTCGTGCTAGTTACTGTCATCAAATTCTAAAACTCTATTTTATTCTTGCTCACAGATGGTGAGGACCCGTACCGGACGTACTAACGATCACACACCCGAGCCCTCAGCCAGTGCCGCCAGAGGCAGGGGCAGGGGTAGAGGACGATCACGCGGTGCAGCCCGAGCACCGGCGAGAGCAGAGACGGAGGAGCCCCCAACAGCTATAGTTGGAGAGGCACAGGAGGTCCCTAATATTATTCCAGCCCTCCAGGAGACTTTGGCTCAGTTCATGAGCGCTTTCAGTACTCTGACTCAGGCGGGACTACTCCCGATAGCTCCAGCTACATCCCAGGTCGTGGGAGGGACACAGAATCCTGCACCCCGTACTCCTGAGCATAGAGTCCATATTGGGAAGGTTCCAGAGTATATTCCTATGCCCCCAGCGGCTCCAGCTTAGCATGATACCCGGGTAGCTGTTTCTGAGGTGGAGTAGCTCAGACTTGAGAGGTACAAGAAGTACCACCCACCTGACTTCAGCGGACTAGCTTCAGATGAAGCTCTAGGTTTTCTTGAGAAGTATCACCGCATTCTCCAGTTAAGGGGAGCGGCTTATCAGTGGTGGCGTGCCTACGATTTGAGTAGTCTGGAGGAGGAAGCTTCACTTACTTGGGATCAGTTCTACGAGATGTTTTTGCTTGAGTTTGTCCCTCAGAGCCTCATGGATGCTTGGCGTGCGGAGTTTGAGCAGTTACGTTAGGGTACCATGATTGTCTCGGAGTATGTATTCTGTTTCAGTGACTTGGCTCGTCATGCACCGGCCTTGGTTGCCACTATCGGAGAGAGGGTTCGACGCTTCATTGAGGGACTTCACCCTAGTATTCGGACCAGTATGGCCAGGGAGTTAGAGACAGATATCACTTACCAGCAGGCCGAGGATTGAGAGTATGTTAGCCCGGGATAGAGATGAGAGAGAGGCCAAGGGGTCTCTGGAGACTGGTCATTTCTCGGGTGTTCGTGCACCAGCAGCACGCTATGGTAGGGGCTTTGTGAGTTACCCTGTTCATTCGGCTCTTCCAGCAGCCAGTGGTATTCCAGCTCTTCCTAGACCTCAGGAGCCTTATTATGCACCACCAGTATCTTATGTGCCTCATTCTCGAGGTGCTATCACCGTCCAACCCCGCAGGACAGTTCAGAGTCAGCACCAGCCGCCACGTCCTCCGAGGGGTTATTTTGGGTGTGGTGACCCTCGCCACATGATCAGAGATTTCCCCAGAGCTAGGAGGGGTGCATCATCTCAGACTTATCAAGCCCCACATGCTCCACCGGGTCCTCAAGCTATACTTCCAGCCCTAGCTGCTACCCCACCTTCTCAGACAGCTCGAGGTGGAGGTCGGGGAGGTCGAGGCCGCCCTAGAGAGGGAGGCCAGGCCAGGTACTATGCTCTTTCAGCCCATTCAAAGTTCGTAGCTTCAGATTCAGTCATCACATGTATTGTCCCTTTTTGTCATAGGGATGCATTAGTATTATTTGACCCAGGCTCTACGTATTCATATGTGTCTTCTTATTTTGCTTCACATCTGGGGGTATCTCGGGATTCTTTGAGTTCCCCTGTTTATGTTTCTACTCCGGTGGGAGATTCTCTTGTTGTGGACTGCGTATATCGGTCGTGTTTGATTGTTATCAGTGGTTTTGAGACCAGGGCTGATTTATTATTGCTCAGTATGGTAGATTTCGATGTTATCTTGGGCATGGACTGGTTGTCACCCCACTGTGCTATTCTTGAGTGTCACGCCAAGACCGTGACGCTGGCTATGCCAGGATTGTCGAGGTTAGAGTGGAGAGGTACCTTAGAGTATACTCCCCGCAGAGTCATTTCTTTCCTTAAGGCTCAGCGGATGGTTGAGAAGGGGTGTGATGCATATTTAGCCTATGTGAGAGATGTTAGTGCTGATACCCATACAGCTGAGTCAGTTCCAGTTGTACGGGACTATCCTGATGTTTTTCCAGCTGATCTTTCGGGTATGTCTCCATATAGAGATATTGATTTCGGCATTGATTTGCTGCCGGGCACTCAGCCCATTTCCATTCCTCCTTATCGTATGGCTCTTCCTGAGTTGAAGGAGTTGAAAGAGCAGTTGCAGGAGTTGCTTGATAAGGGTTTCATCAGGACCAGTGTATTACCTTGGGGTGCTCCGGTATTATTTGTGAAGAAGAAGAATGGTTCTATGCGTATGTGTATTGATTATCGGCAGTTGGACAAGGTCACAATGAAGAACAGGTACCCATTGCCTCGCATTGATGATTTGTTTGACCAGTTACAGGGTGCCAGGGTATTTTCCAAGATTGACTTGCGTTCTGGCTATCATCAGTTGAAGATTCGGGAGCCGGATATCCCGAAGACTGCCTTCAGGACCAGATATGGCCACTATGAGTTCCTTGTTATGTCATTTGGGCTGACCAATGCCCCAACAACCTTTACGCACTTGATGCACAACGTGTTCCGGCCTTATCTTTATTCTTTCGTCATTGTGTTTATTGATGAGATCTTGGTATATTCTCAGTCTTAGGAGGATCATGAGCAGCATTTGAGGATCGTGCTTCAGACTTTGAAGGAGAAGAAATTATATGCAAAATTTTCTAAGTGTGAATTTTGGTTTGATTCTGTGGCATTCTTAGGCCATGTGGTGTCTTGTGATGGGATCAAGGTAGATCCGATGAAGGTGGAGGCGGTGCAGAGTTGGCTTAGACCGTCATCAGCTATTGAGACCCGCAGTTTCCTCGGTTTGGCTGGTTACTATCGTCATTTCGTAGAGGGATTTTCATCTATTGCAGCACCTATGACCAGACTGACCCAGAAAGGTGACTACAGCTCCAGTGTTGGTATTGCCTACGGGTTCAGGGTCCTATACAGTCTATTGTGATGCTTCGAGGATTGGCCTTGGGGCGGTGTTGATGCAGGACGGTAGGGTGATTACCTACACGTCCAGACAGTTGAAGGTTCATGAGAAGAACTATCCAGTTCATGACCTCGAGTTGGCAGCGATTGTTCACGCCCTAAAGATATGACGTCATTCCCTATGAGATTTTCACTGATCACCGGAGTTTGCAGCACTTATTCAAGTAGAAGGACCTCAATTTGTGCCAGCGGAAATGGTTGGAGTTACTAAAGGACTATGCCATCACTATATTATACCACCCGGGGAAGGCCAATGTGGTGGCCGACGCCTTGAGTCGCCGGGCGGAGAGTTTGGCGAGTTTGGCATATCTTCCGGCAATTGAGAGGCCCTTATACTTGGATGTTCATTCCTTATCCAGTTAGTTCGTGAGGTTGAATCTTTCAGAGCCTTTCCGGGTTTTAGTTTGTGTGGTTGCCCGGTCTTCTCTTTATGACCGCATTCGAGAGCGCCAGTATGATGATCCCAACCTTCTGGTTCTTCAGGACAGGGTTTGGCGAGGTGATGCCAGGGATGTGACTATAGGTGATGATGGCGTGATGAAGATACAGGACCGTATCTGTGTGCCCAATGTAGATGGACTTTAGGAGTTGATTCTTGAGTAGGCCCAAAGCTCGCGGTATTCCATTCATCCGGGTACCGCGAAGATGTACCAGGATCTGAGACAACACTATTGGTGGATAAGGATGAAAAAGGATATAGTGGAGTTTGTGGCCAAGTGTCTCAACTGTCAGCAAGTCAAATAAGAGCATCAGAGACCAGGAGGGCTACTTCAGCAGATTGAGCTTCCAGAGTTGAAGTGGGAGCGGATCACCATGGGCTTTGTGGTTGGACTTCCTCGGACTTTGAGAAAGTTTGATGCTATTTGGGTGATCGTGGATCGGCTGACCAAGTCAGCCCATTTCATTCTAGTGTTGACTACATATTCCTCCGAGAGGTTGGTGGAGATTTACATCAGGGAGATTGTTCGCCTCCATGGTATTCCAGTATCTATCATTTCAGACAGAGGTACACAACTCACTTCACGGTTCTGGAGAGTCGTTCAGCAGGAGCTAGGCACCATGGTAGAGTTGAGCACAACCTTTCACCCTCAGACGGATGGGCAGTCTGAGCGCACTATTCAGATTCTTGAGGATATGCTCTGTGCCTGTGTGATGGATTTTGGAGGGTCATGGGACCAGTATTTGGCACTTTCAGAGTTTGCTTATAATAATAGCTACCAGTCCAACATTCAGATGGCTTCGTATGAGGCTTTGTATGGTAGGCGGTGCATGTCTACAGTGGGATGGTTTGAGCCGGGCGAGGCTCGATTCTTAGGTATAGATTTGGTTCAGGATGCCCTGGACAAGGTGAAGGTGATTCAGGAAAGACTTCGCACAGCTCAGTCCAGGCAGAAGAGTTATGCGGACCGGAAGGTTCGTGATTTGGCATTTATGGCTGGTGATCGAGTTTTGCTTTGGGTATCGCCTATGAAGGGCGTCATGAGGTTTGGGAAGAAGGGTAAGCTGAGTCCGAGATTTATTGGCCCTTTTGAGGTGTTGCAGTGTGTTGGGGAGATTGCTTGTGAGCTTGCCTTGCCTCCCAGCCTAGTAGGAGTTCATCCGGTATTCCACGTCTCTATGCTCCGAAAGTATCACGGTGACCCGACTCATATTTTGGATTTCGGTTCAGTCCAATTGGACAAGGATTTATCATATGTTGAGGAGCAGTAGCTATATTGGATAGTCAGGTCAGAAAGCTCAGGTCAAAGGATATTGCATCAGTAAAGGTTCAGTGGAGAGGTCAGCCGGTCGAGGAGGCGATTTGGGAGACCGAGCACGATATGCGTAGTCAGTACCCTCATCTTTTCACAGCTTCAGGTATGTCTCTATACTCGTTCGAGGACGAACGATTTTCTTAAGAGAGGGAGAATGTAACGACCCGGTTAGTCGTTTTGAGAGTTAGCGCCCTGATCCCCTAATAACTGCTTTTCTCATGTCTATTTCTGTTTTTGGGACTTGTCGGAATGTTGAGTGGTGAACTTCGAAGAGTTTTTGGACACATAGTCCTTATATGTGAGTTTAAGCTTTAGAAATCGGGCCGTAGTTGGAACTGTGTGAAGACGGACCCGGAATGGAATTCTGCCGACTCCGTTAGCTCCGTTGGGTGATTTCGGGGTTAGGAGCGGGTTCAGAATGTGTTTTCGAGGTCTGTAGTAGATTTAGGCTTGAATTGGCGAAAGTTAGAATTTCGGCGATTTCGGCCGATAGGTGAAAATTTGATATCGAGCTCAGAATGGAATTCTGGGAGTTGTTGTAGGTTCGTAGTGTCATTTATGACATGTGTGTAAAATTTGAGGTCATTCAGACTAGTTTTGACGTGTTTCGGCATCGGTTGTGGATTTTGGAAAATTCATAAGTTCTTAGGCTTGAATCCATGCATAATTGGTGATTTTGATGTTATGAAATGTGTTTTGAAGGCTTGACTAAGTTCGGATAAGGTATTAGGACTGGTTGGTAAGCTTGGTTGAGGTCCCGGGGCCTCGGGGATGTTACGGATGCTCAACGAGTAATTTTTGAACTTAGAAAACCAGCTGAAGCATTGATGGTTCTGGTGTCTCGCAGCTGCATATGGGGAGCCGTAGGTGCGGACACGCAAGTGCAGAGGGAGGCTAGAAGGTGTGGAAATCTGTCAAGTCTTCTAGGCTCGCAGGTGCGAAGCCGCAGGTGCGGCCCAGCAATCGCAGGTGCGACCCCAGCTGAGTAAGTGACTTTTTGCACCTGCAATGGGTTTTTCCGCAGGTGCGGTCCTATAGTCGCAGGTGCGGAATTCCTGGGGTGTTTATACAAAATCCAAGGGTTTGAATTTTATCTTTTCTAAAACGATTTGGAGCTCGGCATTTGGCGATTTTCAGTGGGTTTTGAGGAGAAGCTTCATAAGTAACGATTTCTAACCTTAATTCATTAGTATATTATTAACACATAGCAATTTCTTTAATATAATCAATGAAATTGGGTGAAAAATCATGAAAATGGGAGGAAGTTCCCCAAGTAGAAATCTGAGGATTTTAGGAGATTTTGGCGTCGGATTTTGGTGATTCTTGTTAGAGTGAGTTCGTGAGTGAATGGGTGTTCAAAATTTTTAACTTTCACTCGTTTCCGAGACGCGGGCCCGGGGGACTATTTGGGCATTTGCGTATTAGCTTCGAACTAATTAGCTATATTGATTCCTTAAAGTGATATATACACTATGCAATTGAATTGAATAGATTTAGGCCATTCAGAGTCGGGTACTCGTGGCAAGAGCGTGGTTTTGAGTTGAGTAGAGCAGTCGAGATAAGTGGCTTGCCTAACTCTGTGTTGGTGACTTCCCCTTAGGTTGTTTTGATACTATTTGTTATATGGGTGCCGTGTACGTGAGGTGACGAGTACGTACACGGGACATCATTGCTTAATTCCATTTTTCCTATCTATGCCATAAATCATTTTACTCCTATTTCACTGTTAACGTTCTACCTGTGTAGTTTAGATTAGGAAGAAGCATGCCTACCTGTTTACCTAAATTCTCTATTTTATACAATGTTTACCATGTTAGTTAGCCTTTATCTCGTTCTTGTCAGCGACTCTTTTCCTGAGCTATTTAAATGTACCGTATCTGGCACTCATTCGCATTGCATATTTAAATTGGGACTACAGACGTATTCCAGGATCTTTCCCCCTATACTGCATATTAAAATTGGGACTACAGACGTATTCCGGAAGTTTTTCCCCTGTACTGCATATTTAAATTGGGACTACGGACGTATTCCGAGAGCTTTCCCCCTGTACTGCATCTTTACATTTGGAACTACGGGACGTATCTCGGGAGATTCCGCCATGTGATATTTTGTGTTGAGCAAGGGCTCCCTGTTGCTGTTTTACTTTCATATTATTGTTTCTGCTGCTTACCTTAGCTTTTATATCTTATGTACTATCTTAAAGTGTTTTACTTATTAAAATCCAGTATAGCCTTAACCTGACCTCGTCACTATTTGACTGGGGTTAGGCTTGGCACTTACTGGGTACCAATTGTGGTGTACTCATGTCCTTTCCTGCACATATTTTTCGTGTGCAGATCCAGGTACCAGCACTCCGTTTCATTACTAGGGGTCCGAGCAACTACTTTGAGGAGACCGAAAGGTAATTCTGTCGCGTCCGTAGAGTCCTTCGAGTCACCTTCCGTTCCAGGCTTAGATAGGTTTTTCATGTACTTTCCCTTACGTTGTATAGAGCTACTTTGAGATAGAGTTTGTGACTAATGTGATATTACGGGTTTTGGGAGATATAATTATACATGCCGAGCGGCTATGCTATGTTCCTTATATTCTTTTCTGCCTTTAAATTTTATTTCATTTATTTCCGCAATGTAGGCTTACCTAGTCTTAGAGACTAGGTGCCATCACGATGCCTTTCAGAGGGTAAATCGGGTCGTGACAAGGTGACCATTGAATTGTTATAGCTATGCGCTGAGGCTTAATGTGGCATGGATAAACTAAGTGGTTGTATTCTAGGGTTTGAAAAATTATGTCGTGGAGGTTTAGAGGCTTGTCAGAGTTTCTGAAGAGTTTTTGATTCCCATTTTTCCAAATAGACCAAAGAATGATGGGGGCTAGGATCTTTAAGGGTAATTTGTGGTTATTAGTGATAATGTACTTTGTAGACGTGCAAAATTCAAATATGATTTTTTCCATGTGGGATGGCGCAATATGGAGGTTGAATTTCTCCCATATGGATCTAGCTGTTGGGCAGGATGTAAATAAGTGAGTTGTTGTTTCAGGTGTGTTCTGGCAAGAAGCGCAACTGTCAGTGGAAATATTTTTCGATGGGCTAGATTAGTTGCATTTGGTAGTTTGTTATTAAGTAAAAGCCACAAGAAAAATTTGACTTTGTTTACAGCTTCTATTTTCCATACCTATTGGGTTGAGAGGTGAAGTGGTGTTGGATATAAATTAGAGTTTTGTAGATAGCTGAAGTAGGCTGATTTGGTGGAGAATGATCCGGAAGGGGTAAATTTCCAGAAGAAGGAATCCTTCTTTGGATTAGATTCTTGAATGTAGGTGTTGTTGATGAGGTGGAGGATATGTGAAGGGATTTCCATGGATATTTGGGAGAGGTCCCATTCGTTATTGGGTAGTAATATATTGTCAATTGTTTTAGTTGATTCCGTTTGTGTGAGAGGGCCCTGGATAAATGAGCGGAGAGAGTTAGTTGAGTTTATCCAGTTGTCTTTCCAAAGTCTTATATTAGTTCTTGTTCCAATATTCCAACCTATTCCTTGTCTGAACAGGTTTATATTTTTTCTAATGCTTTTCTAGATGTAGGAATCTGAATTTTTCAAGTAGAATTCATTGAGAGGTTGGCGAGTTTTGTATTTATCTTTTAGAATTTTGACCCAGAGATGATCAGGATTTGAAGTAAAACTCCATGTTAGGCTAGATAGGAGAGCTGAATTTTTTGCAGTAACGTTGGGTATACCTAAACCACCCCAACTCTTAGGTAATGTAGCAGTTTTCCAGTTCGCAAGATGAATTCTTCTTTTTGTGTCAGTTGACCCCCAAAGGAAATTACGTTGGATACGATCAATTTTCTCAATGCAATTTTTTGGGAGGGTATTAATTTGCATGACATATTGGGGGATTGTTTCTAGGGTAGTTGCAATCAGGGTAGTATACCCCGCGAGTGATAATATGTTGGCTTTCCAACCTTGAAGGACGGTATTCATGCAGTCAATGATATGTTGATAATCAGTGGATTTTTGGTGTTTGTTAGTGATTGGAAGTCCTAAATAGTTCCCAAATTTTGTGGTTGGGGTGATGTTAAGAAGATCAGCAATTAATTGCTGGGTGTTGGGGGGAACATTTTTTGAAAAAAGAATTTTTGATTTTTCGAAATTAATTTTTTGTCTAGAGGCGGATGAAAGATTGTTGAAGATGTTTATGATGGTGGTGGAGTTTTGGATGTCTGCTTTGGCGAAGAGGACTAAATCATCTACGAAGAGAAGGTGTGAAAGCTTGATGGAGATTCTACCTATGCTAATAGGGTTCCAAAGGTTACGGGTGATGTCTTGGTTGATCAGTCTTGTAAGGGATTCCATACAGATTATGAAAAAGATAGGGTGAGAATGGATCTCTGTGTCTAATTCCACGCGTTGGGTTGAAAGGGGTGGAAGATTTGCCATTTACTAGTATTGATATGGAGGAGGATGTGACGCAGGACATGATTAGGGAGATTAGTTCTTTTGGAAATTTTAGACTAATGAGTGAAAACCTTATGAATGACCATTCAAGTCTGTCAAAAACCTTTTCTAGGTCTATTTTTAGCATTATATGGCATGTTCTGCTATTATTTTTTGTGAAGGAGTGAATGGCTTCCTGGACAATGACGTCGTTGTCAGTGGCTCTGCGCCCGAGGATGAAGCTACATTGGTTGGGGCTAATAATTCTGTTGAGAAGAGGTCTGATACGGTGAACAATTATCTTTGTAATAGTTTTGTAGATCGTATTACAAAGACTTATGGGTTTATATTGGTTAATCATTTCAGGGTTTCTAAATGTAGGAATTAAGACTGTGAGTTTTATTAATACCCGAAGGAATGCTGCATGAAGAGACGACTTCCATGCAAATTTTTGTTACACCATTCCTAGTTTGTTGCAAAATATTTTGGAAGAAAATGGGGTGAAGTCCATCGGGTCCGGGTGCCTTAAGGGGTTTGAAGGAGTCAATGGCTTTTTTAATTTCAATGGTGGATAGTGGTTTTGTGAGAAGAATTTATTCATCGCGTGTGATTGATTGTGGGTCTATTGGAATAAATTTTTTCTCACTAGTGGTGAGTTCAGTAGTGTAAATTTGCTTGAAATGGTTAAGGATGGTGTTATGGATGCCTTCTTTTTCTAATATCAAATTGCCAACATTATCAGTTAGGCCAAGTATCATGTTTCTTTGTCTCCTATTAATTGTGGCAGTGTGGAAAAATTTGGTGTTTGCATCGCCCTTATTTAACCATTGAACTCTAGATTTTAGTTTTCAAAAATCTTCTTCTTGTGGAAGGATGTTGTTGTATTCAGAGATGAGATTTGTCTCAAGGTTATGGTGGTATGTTTGTTTACTAAGAGGATTCATTCTTTGAAGACCTTCGATTCGAGCCGTTAGTTTTCTTTTTTTAGCAAAATGTTTCCAAAGCAAGAAAGGTTCCAACGGTGTGCATTTTTTTTAAAGTTGTCAATAGCATCTGTGTAATCTATATTTGGCTGCCAACAGTTAGCCACTAAATTTTTGAAGTCGGGGTGATTGAAAGTACTGACTGGTTTTTCTGATTGGCGTGTGAGATTGAGGAGGAGGGGACATTGGTCTGAGTAGGTGCAGGGGAGGTGAGTAACATTTGAGTCTTGGTATAGTTCAAGACAAGTTGGGTTACTCATGAATCTGTCTAATCTTTCTAATATAAGGGAGTTAGAGTTTGAGGTATTTGGTTTGTTAGTCCAGGTGTAGCGAGGTCCAGTGAAGCCTAGGTTAACCTTATTCATGTGGTTTATGCAATCAATTAAAGTAGATACTCTATTATTTCTTATGGGGTTACCTCCTATTTTTTCAGAGGCATTTGTTACCTCGTTGAAATCACCACATACTAACCAAGAAAGATTATTTATGGAAGCCATTTATTTAAGATTTTTAAACAGAATATTTTTGTATCTAGCATGGTTTCTTGCATATATGACTGAAATAATCCATGTGGGTTAAGAAGTACTTACTTTCATTGTGGCATGTATTTCTTGTTCGGTGAGGACCATTGGTTCAATGGTGACCTCGTGGTTGTTCCACAGTAATGCAATCCCGCCCGAGAAATCTGAAGCCGGTACCTGCAGTAAATCTGTGAAAGGCAAACGTTGGAGTAAAGTGTCATGGTCAATCATTCTTGTTTATGTAAAATCAAGAACAAATGAAGTATTTGCAGAGAGTATGGCGTCCAAATTGCGCTTGAAGGTAAGTTTATTGCCACCCCTATAATTCCATAACATTATCTTCATTTGGGGGTTGGATGTGGGGTTCGTTCCCTGGCCTAGAGTGAGGTCTAGGTTTGTTGAAGTTGCTGGACAGAGTGTACATATTGTTGCATGGGGGACCCAACACAGGATCGTATGTTGATCGAAACTTTCCTCATGTTTGGAGGTGTTGTGATCAAGATTTTTTCTTCAACATTTTCTAGGAATGTCAGTGTTAGACATTCTTCTATCAGGATGATAGGTTCCATCACATAATCTTGAATGTTTGGTTGATTTACCTCCAGTGCCGGGACCGTCGGAGGAGGGGAATTCGCAATGGTTGAATGGAATGATTGAGTTGGTTCCATACCCGGAACTAGTTGGTCCATGGAGAAGTTTCCCAGTTGAGCTGGTGTAACCGGTGTGTGAAGTGTTTGAAAAACTTGATTTAGTGACAAGTTGGCAAAGCTGTTCAGTGGGAATGATAGCGAGTTCGAGTTGAGATATTGTGGAGTTGTTGGTGGTTGCATCATCATGTTTCCTAGCAGAAAGAGATCTTCTTGTTGGATTGATTGGTTGTATAGGAGTGTTTGGTATGCTTGAAGGATTTCTGGATTGGTCAATTTCATTAGGGGGAGTTCGGGTGACAGGGGCAAGGAGTTCCAGTTGGGTATTGGGGAGTGAAGATTGAATGGGTCTAGTGTCAAGGTTGGTGGTATTTGGTTGTAGTTGAAGTGCTGGAAGGAGTTGTGGAATGGAGTTATGGTGTTGGTCCCTAGTGGCATTGGGGTAAGTTGGTACATGCAAGAGGGAGGTGGTGTTTGCATGGAGGGTGTGATTGAGGGTTGGCAGTGGACGAATGGGTTGTTGGGCATGGTTGTTGAGAGCGGAGACATGGTGGTTAGTTGGATGAAGTGTGCTTGGATCGAGGAATAGTGTTGTGGGAGCTTGGGAGTTAGGATGTCGTTGTGCTCAGGAGTTGTGTGGGTGAAGTCAGTGTTTGTTGTAGAAGGTTTTATAGCAGAGGTTGTAAGTATGGTTTGGTTTTTATTAAGAGATTTTCTATTATGTTTTGGTACTTTAGGAGAGATTGTTTCATGGTGAAGTGTTGAAGCATTAAAAGTGAGGTAGGGTGCAGGTGTAGGACTACTGTTTATGGAGGGATTTGAGGGATTTAGAGATGTACTAGAGTTATTCTTTCCCGACAAAGCACTTATGATGGCTTGTACTGATCCTTGTGGAGGAGTTTCATTTTGTTTAATGTTGGTTTGTGACATTTGTTGGCTAGTTGAAGGGGGGAGTAGGGTTGAAGTAGATGGAGAACACAAATTAGTAATAGATTTCTCCAGTATGTTTTTTGTTTTTGTATGGGGTGTGCTGTGGGGGATACTTAGATTTGGGGTATTTGGTTCTGTATGGGGTTGGGGTTTTGTTGTTTCATTACTTCGTTGGGATTGGGGTTCTGTTCTTTGGTTGTTTGGTTGACTGTGGGAAGTGGACAGTGTTGTCTTTGTTGGAATGGAATTATTTGTTGAAGATGTAATTGGTTTGGGGGTTAGGACAGTAGGAAGAATTGTTTGGGTATTTGGTGGAAAGGTAACTAATTTGGTTGAGTTGGAATTTTTTGTTGACTTTGAAGGAGGGAAAGGGATAATAGGAGTTAGTAGGGTAGTACTAAAGGTGGGTAAGGATAGTGTATTAATAAATTTATGAGATTTAGGAATAGTTAGGCCGATCTAGAGTGGTTTTGTAGGGGGTATTAACTGGTGTGCGATGTTTTTATTTTGTTGGTTCACTGCATTCTTGTGCATGGCATTTTGGGAGTGTATGGATTGGCGTGTGTTTTGTGCATGGGTTGTGACAGCGTTTACGTTGGGTGTAGGTGTCGAAGGAGGAGGGGTGTCGTGGGAAGCATGGTGTGTTGCTAGTGTGGAGAAGGTGTTTTAGGTTAAGGGTTGGGAAGCTTGTTTGGTAATGGGATTATGCAAATTTGATTTTTTGGGAAATATCACTGTTGACCATGGGCCATCTGAATTTTTATATCATTTTCATAATAGTTTTTTTCTTTTTCAGCTTTTTCTTCTGTTTTCTCTTTTTCTTCCTTTTTTCTTTCATTTTTTTTTCTTTTTTTCCGGTTCCATTTTTTCAGAGGAGTAAGATGTACTTGTTTCCGATGTTGCAGTCTTCATGCAGTGGTATAGGGTGTGGCCTAAACATCCGCAACTTTTACATAGTGGAGTTAAGCTTTCATAGTGTATGTTTTGGAGGTGATTTCCAATTAGAATATCCCTGGGAACTGGTCTACCTAGTTGAAATATGCAGAGTCTGGCATATCGACCTCTGCTAGTATTTCTTGTGCAATTATTTATTTTTAGAATTGTTCCAATTTTGCGTAAGATTGAGGAGTCATAGTATTCAGTAGGTAATTCTTGTAGTCGTATCCAGATTGTGGAGAAAGACATTTGGTCATCAGTAGGGTTGAATTTTGGCTCCCATTTTCTAACGGATAGAAATTGTGAACCTATGAACCAAGGACCTTGGTTTAAAATTTTTGAATAATTCTCTAATGTTTTAAAATGAGATAGTAGTCTTCACCAAGATCTATTAAGTTTAAATCTTCGTTAAGGTTGCAAAGAGACTTAAGCTTGTTTCTAAGAAGCATGAATCCTATTCTTTTGCCAAGAAGTTTAACTATAACTGCATGCTGCCAAGGTTCATAAAGTTTTGTTTTTTCTGTGGAGGAGATAGGGATGAAGAAAGGGTAGTGTGAAGGATTGTCATGCTCATAATCTAAGTTAAAATGGAAGAAGTCATGTTGGATTGAGTCAATTGGGATGAAATCGTTATCTTTTAGAAGTTTATCATGAAAGCTTACTTTATTCTCCGTTAGGTGTTCGTAATTGTTGGTGCTTCTGTTGAGTAGATCTTCTTCTTGTTCAGTCATGGGAGCATCGGGTGAGTCCATTGATGTTGGTGTTGATTAGTTTGAAGAGGTTTGTTGTTTTCTCTCTCTAGATGTTTAGAGAGAAGGAGGAGAAAAAATTAGATATGAATCGTGCATATTTTTTATGTGTTTGTTTTGCTACGGTCATTTATTCAAAATGACTAAAATCATATGTATGCCAACTATACTTTAAATTAAAGAATAAGCATTTACAGTTAAATCTTCTTAAATATTTCAGCCTAATGTTAAATTATGCTTAAAATTGAATCAAGATCTCTACCATAATCAACAAAAAACATAAAAATGGGAAAGTGGAATCTATTAATTCTAGAATTACCTTCTTTTTTGTCATCTTTTCATTTAGCTTGCTCCAAATTATTGAAGTTGACACACCTAAAGTTAAGCCACAACATTTTATTAAGGCATCTTCTCTTCCCACGCCGTCTTAATTAAAGATAACTCAATGTTTTCTTTTCCAATTATCTTCCAATATTATTTGGGAAATTTTCTTTTGCTAGTCTTACAAATTAATTTTAACTCAATCATTATTGCTTTCTATTTCATGCTTAAATTTGATTTGGGAGTCTCGAATAAATTAGAAATTAGTATGAGTGATGGATACCCCTGTTACGCCTTATTGGATAATTTAAATGGTTTTGTAGTTGATCTCGAAAAAAGCAAGAGTAAGAATGGGGTTATTTTCAATTGTAGGAAGATTTCTTTTGCTTGCTTCTTCATCTTTTCTAGCTGGAAATTATCATAAGAAATTATCACACATGTTAGAGTTAGAGAGGTTGTTACCATGATGTTTGTTACAAATTAGTAGATGCATAAGAGACTAAATAAAAGTTAAAATTGTTTATATCTTTTTATCATTTGCGTTGGTCTAAAAGGAATTTATGGCTTTCTAATTTGACAGAATAGGTATTTATTATTAAACTTGTTGATAATTACTCAAGCTCGATACTTCTACTATTATAGTTGGAGAACCGGAATTTGTTGTTCTACTCCAAAGTTTCCGGTAGAATATCACATTCCTTGGTGCATTGTTGTTGTTTTACATGGGATGAAGATCACAACTTAAAGAAGACACTCGAATAAAAAGCCCCCAAGTCTAAAACAACTTAGGTATTAAATGAAGATTTTAAAAAATTATCATTTTTTAATATCGAAGTAAAACGTATTATTTCAGATTTGGACGTGACATTTTTGAATGGGAAACATAATTTATAGCCCACAAATGTAGTAACTGAAATAAAGTTCAAATTAATATTAATGCTAACAGAAAATTAAAGTGTTAGGAGAGTAACATTTCTTTCTCTCTCGGCGCATGATAGGGTAAGCTAACGTGCGCAGGGATTGAAAAATGCCTAGAATACGACCGACGAAGGTGAACAAAACTGCAACAAAAAATGCGACAGAGTTACTAAAAGAAGCCATAGGAGTAGGATCATCAATTCAGCCAAAGAGATCCCCTACTCCACCGCTGAATGTAGGGCGGAGACAAATTGGCCAAACTCCGGTGAATACACCAATACCTACACAGATTCAACAAACACCAACGGGAGTGGTAACTATTGCTAACTTGAATGGGAATGCGATAATGGAGGTAGCTTCTACCAATCAAACAATTGAGAAGGTAGGAACTAAGGCAACAAATTTGGGGGAATTGCATGGAATGGGGAGTAAGGATGGGAAAATTTATGATATGCAAAAGCAAAGGGGAATGGATTTAAATCAAGCAGGAGAGAAGACAAAAACATGGGCAACATTATTTGATGGTGATGCATTTGCAGCCAGAGGTACGGAACTGAAATATATAACACCAATTATAGTAGAAGGTGAATTGGTGGCCCAATTGCAGCAGGAGGAGCTTGATAGAGAAACTGAAAAGTGGAAGCAAGCACTAATAATGTATGTAGTTGGAAACTCACCTACTATAGCAGCAATGGAGAGGGTTATTGTGAGCAATTGGAATTATATCTCCAAACCTAAAGTATACTACCATAATGAAGGTTTTTTTCTGGTGAAGTTTGGGAGTATAGAAGATAGAGATGAGGTTCTATTCTCAGGACCTCACACAATGAACAACATGGGAGACCAAAAAAAAAAGAGTAGATTGGCTGGTTTTTCCAGTCAAGTATAGTTGATAATCTCATTTTCTAATATGAATTTGAATTATTGTTAAGATTTGAGAGGCTGATTTTGATTTTAACAAAGAAGTGTTGGGGATTAAGATGCCTAATCTACCTCTGAATTGCTGGAGTATGGATTCCCTATGCAGGATAGGTAGTGTGCTAGTTTATGCTGATGAATGTACGACAAATGTGGATAGGGTCTCTTATGCAAGGATGCTCATAGAGATGGATGTTACAAAGCCCCTACAAGATGTTATCAAAGCAAGAGATCCTATGGGGAAGATATTTGATCAGGAGATTAAATATGATTGGAAGCTTACCTATTATCCAACATATTTGCAAATTGGACATAAATGCCAAGATGATGGACATAAAATAATCACTCAACCTGATCAAGGGAAGATGGGAAAGCAGAAGACTATATGGCAGAAGAAGAAAAAAAAAGTACAGCAACAAACCCAGGGAAAACAGAATGTGCTAGGGGGAAATCAACAGATAGTAAACTTAGGAGCAATGGAACAGAGGAAGCAGGTGCAGAGTGAGACAAAAACAACTGAACAACAGTAGAAACAAAGGGAGCAGTGGACAGAGGTTAGAGGTAAATCAGCTAGTAGAAGTGTCCAAGCAGCAACTAGACAAGAGAAACTGGCAGTAGCAAATACTTTCAATTCACTTGGAAGCAAACAACAACAACCTTAGATGGATGAAGGGGCTATAGGAGAATGTGGACAGTGTAGCTATAAGGGGATGGTGGATGAACCTCCTGATTCTGAATTTTGAAGCTTATTACATGGAATGTAAGAGGCCTGAATAAAGCATATAAGCAGGCCGAGTTAAAAATATTTATAAAGAATAATAAAATATGATTGATTGCAATATTAGAACATAAGGTACAAGGAAAGTATGCAGAACAAATAATAAAAAAGATAGCTCCAGGGTGGTTTTGGTGCTCCAATCATTATGCAAATGGTAGGGGTATAATATGGATATTATGGAATCCGACTGAAGTAGTATTTATTGAGATATCTACATCCACACAGCTTGTACATGGGGCTGTGAGGATGTGTGATCTGAATATAGGATTTCAATTAACAGTAATATATGGCATGCATACTGTGGTGGCTAGAAGATCATTATGGGGTGAACTAACAGATATAGCTCGTATTCAAAGGGAGGCATGGATTGCAATAGGAAACTACAATGCTATAAAACACTATGATGCAAGAATTCAAGGGAGCACAGTGCAGGAAAAGGAAGTGGCTGATTTCAAGAAGTTTATGGTAGACTCTAATATGGTGGAACTTAAAACGAATGGTAGAAGATATACATGGACTAATAACCATGTACATACAAAAATTAACTAGGCACTTGTAAATAGTGAATGGATGACTACTTGGGCACATGTGGAAGTTACATCTGTTGATCCATATTTTTTAGATCATACACCTCTAGCCATAGAGGTAGGAGGGAGGGGAATCAAAGGGGCTAGGCCATTCAAGTTTTTCAAACATTTGGCCCAGCATCCAGACTTTCTCTTTGGTGACAAATAAATGGGAAAGTGGGAACAATATGAAAGGGATGGAAGCAGTCTGGTATAAGCTGAAACAAGTGAAACAAGAACTGAAGACACTAAACTGCAGGGAATTTTTAAAAGTTACTGAGAAGGTGAATTACTACAGGAAAGAATTGAATGAGATACAGATTGAGACGGGAGATCATAAGAAGCAGGTGGAGCTAGCAGATGAGGACAAAGAGGTAAAGCAACAATTAGAAAAATGGGTGCTAAGAATGCACACGCAAGTATACGTGATCGACAAGTAATATAGGATTGTAAGTCTAGATATCGTACCCACATGGACTTATGATTAACTATCAACTAAATTAAACCCAAACAATTAATCTATTCAAGCGAATCCTAAAGTATGAATATTTAACTAAAATTAATCTAGAATAGTAAACTATGAAATTAAAGAAACAAGTTGGCGAAATTAGACACGAATTCAATAAGAGCCGATATTCTAGAGCTATGGGTTAGCTAACAATCCCGTTGAGTTTTTCACTTAAATCGTCTAATTAATTTATCTGATTTATTGGTTGACAGGGTTAATATTGCTCGTAGCCTTCTTCCGAAGTACAACTCGCCTATTCAAGCTAACATAACGCCTATATTCCTATGAAATTAGGATTAACAAGAACGCATTAATAATTCATGTATAGTAACCAAGCAAGGCGATTAGGTATATTCCTGTCCTAACCGCAAATCCGCTCCCCTTAAGAGTTAAGATCTTGCTCTACCCAATCTTATATGCAATCTAGAATTCCCTCTCCCGAGTTCAATCCTAGATTCGTAGGTAGTATTCAATTGGTGATCAAGCAATCAAATAATTAAGCGCAAGATTGAATAAATAAACCAATATGATAAAATAATAAGAACAATTCAAGCTTCAAACTACAACGTTCATGTAGCACCCAAAACTCTAGAACTAATAAACTATGAAATTAAAGGAAGAGAAGAGAAGAAAAACTAGGTAGAAGCCGCCTCCAAGCGTGATGTGTGTTCCTCCACGTGAATTCTCCTTCAAAATATGTTAGATTTCCAAAAATAACGTTCTCCCATGTATATATACCAAGTAGGGTCGGGCCTAAACAATTATACCTTCTCCCACGCGAAAAAGAACTTTTTTTGACGCCTGAACGCGGCGCGGGCGCGGCTAAACGCGGCCAAACATGCTCTCTAATTCTGCCGCGTTTAGTTCCGCCGACCGCATGTTTCACCCTGTTCCGTTCGGAATTTGAAAAAACATAAAATATGAAGGTTGTATCCCTTTGAGTTAGCTTTCCAATAATATATTATATAGCCCAAATAGAGTTCGGAGAAAAAGGTTATGTCTATTTTACTAGACAGTGTGCAATATGCCTCATCGAGTCTTCGTTTGCTCTCAACTATCAAATTTGACCCCCGAACACGATCCCTGTTTAATTCCTTGAGATTTTACTCAGATTTAGAAGCTTCAAATCACTTAAATTCATTTCATAACTTCTATATAGCTCGGAATCACACCTACAAGGCATAAAACACATAATTAGTGCAAAACACTAGCGATTAAAGCTCAAACTCAATTAAAGTGCAGTAAACTCGAGTGTAATAAGCGACTAAAATACGTAATTATAGCCTATCATCAGAGGGGAATCAAAGCGTCTAGGCCATTCAAGTTTTTCAAACATTTGGCCCAGCATCTGAACTTTCTCTTTGGTGACAAATAAATGGGAAAGTGGGCAGCATATGAAAGGGATGGAAGCAGTCTGGTATAAGCTAAAACAAGTGAAACAAGAACTGAAGACACTAAACTTGTGATGACCCAGGGGTCATTTTATGAATTTAGACTCCATTCTAGGATTATTAGCCATAAAAAGATTAATTTTAACTACCTCAATTTGTGTGCGCAGTCTGGGCGTGAAACCGGAAAGCTTTTATGTTAAAATATAAGAAACATAATTTTTAGAATTACAAAATTTGGTTTTAGTTGACTTGAGTCAACATTTTGAGTAAACGGACTCAAATCTGTATTCCGACAATCCCGCAAGGTCCGCAGTAAAATATGG
>ML294726.1:1101-20744 GCA_005239495.1 Nicotiana undulata | reverse complement strand
CACGACTTGGCTTTTTAAATGGGACTGCCCAGCAGTTTCCGCACTTGCGACTTTTAGATCGCAAGAGCGGACTCGCTCCTGCGGAAATTGGGTCGGGCCTGCGGAAAATGGCTTGGGCACTGGGATATTTCTCGCACCTGCGGGCTTTTGTCCGCACAAGCGGAGCCGCGCCTGCGGAGAATAGGCCGCTCCTGCGATGGCCTGGACCCCTAGGAAGGGTCGCGCCTGCGGGCCTTTGTCCGCTCCTGCAAGCAAAATTCCGCCGGTGCGAACCTCGCGCCTGCGGCTCATGGACCGCAGTTGCGATCACACCAGTAAATTCCCACCAGCAGTTTATTTGCTGGTTTTTGACCCCGGTCGGGGTCAGGGAGACCCCTGGGCCCACCCGAGCCCTCGACAAATTATACCAACAAGTCCCAAATCACCTGACGGACTTGCTCGAGCTCTCAGAACACTAGAAACATCATTCAAACCAAGAATCACTCTCCAAAACCCCTTAGATCAAACTTAGGATTTCAAGAAAAATTTCAACGACTCCTCAATACGCCGAACGGGTCTACACTGCTCGGAATGACCCCAAATTTTGCGGACAAGTCATAAATGACTGTACAAAACTATTGCCAGTTCCAGAATTCCATTCGGACCATGATATCATGAGGTCCAATTCCAGGTTGAATTCCAAATCACATGAAATCCTGAATTCCAATTCATGTGCCGAAATACTCCCGGGTTATCAGAAACCCGAGGCGAACACACTCCCAAGTCCGAAATCATCATCCGGAGCTGCTG
Organism: Nicotiana undulata; assembly: GCA_005239495.1. Classification (NCBI taxonomy): domain Eukaryota; kingdom Viridiplantae; phylum Streptophyta; class Magnoliopsida; order Solanales; family Solanaceae; genus Nicotiana; species Nicotiana undulata. The sequence continues at coordinate 19,955 of ML294726.1, read as the reverse complement.
GAGCTGTCAGAACTCGATTCCGAGGTCGTTTACTCAAAATGCTGCTCGGAACCAAAATCAGCCAAATAGGCTAGCCTTCAGGAACCAAAATCAGCCAAATAGGCTAGCCTTCAGGAACCAAGTGTTCCTGAACTGGCCAAAACACTTCCGAATCTCGAACTACCAGCCCACACAAGTCATAAGGCACGAGTAGTCGCTATGGGAAGAGTCATTCACGGGAACGGAGTTCCAACGCACAAAACGACCGGCTGGGTCGTTACACGTTCGTGAATTGTGACACCAGACCCTGGGGTAGTCTTAGAGTTGTTTACATAATTAGTTCGTGATTCGTTTTATTTAAATGATTATTGTTATCATTTTATTTTATTTTGTTTGGAATTATTAATTAGGCTCAATTGAAATTTATTTATTTATGCTCAAGTAATTAATTAAGAAAATTAGTTAATCGACTTCTAACATTGGCTTGCCTAGCAAGTGTGGTGTTAGGCGCCATCACGATCCCTGTGATTGGGAATTTGGATCGTAACAGTCAATGGTCTAAGAACCAATAGAGAAGTATTAGAAGAAGTTAAAGTTGTTGAAAAATTATTGCAGTTTCTCAATTTAAAGTTTCATAACAAGAAAGCTATTTTTGAGGCTACCAAAGATCTTGCACGTTCAGACTTGATGATTTAAAGGTGAATTGGTGACATATGATATATCATTGAATCAAAAAAAAGATGAGACATTGGAGGAGGCATCACAAGAAAAGGATGATCAACCAAAAGAAAAAGAAGACATAATAGATATGGCAGAAATAAATCAAGAAGGCCAAAATTCAGAAATAGAGGGAAAAAGAAGAGAAGGTACATGTAATTTTTATTGTGATAGAGATTATATTGAATGCAAAGGAAAGTCAAATAATATTCAAATTGATCTTTTAAATATTCATGTGATTGTGAAAAAGGATGATTTAGTTGCAAAGCATGCCAGTCCAAAAGAGGTTGGTCTTTTACAAGAAATATTATTTGATGGTATTGAAGATGAACCAAGTAATGAAAGAAGCATGATGGTTCATCAAGAGAAAGTTTCTAATAATCCACCCAAATTTGAGGAAAAAATAGTTTGGGATCCAGAACTAAAATACACTATTATAGATATTGAAGATGAAATAAAATTTGTGCCATTGTTTGAAATTGCATGTCTCAAGGAGCATGACGAACTGTTTGTTAACGATATTATTCTACAATCTATAAAATTGCCAATTAAAGTTGATTGGGTGTGCAAGACTACCCACAAAGCAGTTGGAGAAGTAGATGATTACAAAGTAAAGGAAAATTATATTGATGATATTTTGAAGGGATTTACCATGGTTAAAGCCAAATCATATATGGCCAATATTGAAGAGAAATTGAAGTTAACTAACGATGATACTTGTGATTTTGTTGATGCAACATATTTTAGATTGGTGGAAAGTCTAAGGTACTTGACTTCTACAAAGCTTGATGTTACTCATGACATGCTCAAGTTTGAATATCTTGGTTTAAGGAAGGTTGTTGGAAATTAAACCAAGATTAATTAGTATTCCTACATCGTCTAGGATTTGGTATTTACTAGTTTATTTGATTTATGTGTAATTAGGATTCACAACCAAAACCATGTAGGAATAGGTTTTCAAGATTCTAGTCAATTTTGGTTTTGTAGTATTATAAATAGGGGTGATACTACATATTTTTTTATTGTGGAGAGGTTGCTATGATGTAGAGAGATTCAAGAGTTTATGAGCTGTGAAAAATCCTACTACCACGTTCTCTCCCTAGTTTAATAAATTTCTTCTATATAGTCTTTGTTGAAATTCTTGCTTGTGCCTAAATTATTCTTGGGTTATCTTAATCCTTTATCTACATCTATTTTGAGTCCGTTTTCTTTATAAGTTAGAATGTAAACTCTCTTTGAGTCATTCTATAGTTCCCATGTTTTCCTTCCTCATTCTCATTAGTACTTCCCAATGTGCAGTTTATGGCACTGTAATAATGTCAGAGGTAATAATACATCGGCAAATTGTATCATTCTATTAATTTCATGTTTTTTGACAAATGAATATGTCTTTAATTTGATGATTTTTGGTTACATAACTTTTTGATATTATGGAAAATATTGAAATATGCGACATTGTCATCAAACATCAATAGACGACGCAAACCCGATAATTTGTAAATATGATATCGTGAGAGGTGGAGTAGAAAGGAACTTTACCAAGACAATAGAGTGACTTATTCTTGCAACAACTATATTCTGCAAGCAACATTTGGGTTATCTTTTTGTCAAGGGCTACTTGAAGTGTTTGCCTTTGTCATTGAAGAAGAAGTTCATTACATGCATGTTTGGCAGTATTTGATTATGAGTGATGGAGAAGAAAAAGAAGAAAGAAAGGAAAAAAAACTCCCTGTATTAAAGTTTAAAAAGGAAGAAGGGACAGATAAGTAATCAAGTAAGAGAAGTACATTTAGTTGATTATTTTTTTTCTTTAATTTCTTTTTTCTTCTTTGATTAATATTTATTTGAGAGAATTGAAAGGCTGTCTACTTTATGAAACATATATATGAAAAATTACTACGTCGTAAAAAATAAAAAAATTAAAGAAAAGAAGCCTTAGAGAAAGAAAAGAATGCAAACGATATCATAAATTCATATTCCAAGATTTTGTGTTATCATTTTTTCTCTTTTTTCATTAGTTCTTTCTTTAAAAATAATGTGTTTTCCAAATTCAAGTAGCATGTATTTATCTAAATGATTTTAAAGGATCTCTTTCAAAACGAAGGATATTCACAATTTGCCCCGTTAATATTTTTATATATATAATATTTAAACAAAATCATGAAAAGATTTTACTGTAAAAAAGCTTTATATAGTGTTTTAAGAGAATCATATCATGAAAAGAGAGAAAAGATGATAAAATCATGTAAAAATGGTTGATTAGTACACATTATTTGCTTATAGAAAAATTATAACATTATTCTTTTATATTTGTTTTTTGTTTTTTTATAATCGCGCAAAGCACGAGCAAATACACTAGTTTAATACATAACCGCGTTGCACCAGGTTCTACATCAGGGACCTCAAAAGGCTCAGGTGCTACATCTTTGAGATGATTTTGGCTGACGATTAGTATGAACATTGTATACGTTCGAAACCGGGCATGTCCGATTTCGTAGGCACGAGGAGCTGCCTCGAGGATAAGCTCAAAATGGATCTGGCTCGAGCTCGATGACAGAGTATGGAGTGTGAGGATCGAAGCGTTCGCTGAGGATCGAGACCGAGCATGACCGACGTCGAATAACGGAATGGCGAGATATTAGTACCCGATCAAAGATCTCGGCGAAAATCCTGGAACAGATCGAATCAAGCGATTATTGACATCAATCATGTGATTTATTTTCATTATTAGCGTTGTACCTTTTTTAGGATTCCTCTACTATATAAAGAGGGACCCCATTCATTTGTAGGGACATCACATTCACTGGAAATAATATACACACTGCTCTCTATTTTTACTTAATATCTACTGTTTTTCTTTACTGTTCTTATTACTTGATCTCGAGACCATCCGAAATCGAGATTGAAAGTACTGCGTAGCATTGGTTTGACATTTTACTGTCCAATTTTATTTATTTTATTCATTATTTATTAATTGGTATTGAATTAGATCACGTATCTTTAAGACCACAATACAAGTTTAATTGTTACTCGAATTTTAGAGAAAACAAACATAACACGTTGTTTCTATTGTTTGTTGTTCTATTATTTTTTCATTCTTAAGTCTGTTTGGCTTGTAAGTCATGTAAAGAATAAGAGAAAATTTGACTAATATGGGATATTAAAAAAGGAGAAATATGTCTAATATTATCCGATAACGCTCTGACTATATTATATTAACAAAAGTGCCAAAGCGTGAATTCTGCTACGCAAAAAAAATTCAGTATGAATCACCTGGATTTTGTTGTGCTAATGGTACAGTTAAGTTGACTTATCTTCGAATTCTACCTACACTGAAAAATTTATATCAAGGATCTTTTGCAAAATCTAAGCACTTCCAGACATATACTAGAACATATAATAATATATTCCCTTTTACTCAATTGACTTTCAGTTACGACAAAGATTTATCCAAAAACAAATTGTGATATATATACATTCAGAGCTCAAGGTAAAATATATCACTTTATAGATAATTTATATCCTATTACTGAGGAGCAGGGCGAGGTGCCCGCAGCAGATCCTGACCTGTTGGACTTCATGACGGCGCCAGGATTCCAGGAGGTCACGGGCCGTATGATGCGGTTTATGGACACCATGACTCAGGCTGGTTTATTTCCAGCGGATCCAGCCACATCTCAGGCGGGAGGTGGAGCACAGACCCCTACTTCCCAAGCCGCGGGATATGCAGCAGTAGTCTATTAGACCCCAGGCACACTGCTCGTGGGCGGGGTTCATCTAGGAGCAGCAGAAGCACCTGAGCCCAGACCAGCTATGGACGGCGATCCGTAGAAGTTATTATACAGATGGACCAGATTGCACCCTCCTATCTTCGGACGTGAGCTTCATGAGGATGCCCAGGACTTTATTCATAGGTGTAGGGACAGACTGCACAACATGAGGATACTGGAGTCCCATGGAGTTGATTTCACTATTTTCCAGTTAGAGGGCAAGGCCCGTAGATGGTGGCGGTCCTATATTCTTGGTAGACCAGCAAATTTTCCTCCCCTCACTTGGGAGCAGTTCACTCAGTTGTTCCTGGACAGATATATCCCACCCTCTTAGAGGGAAGAGCTACGGTATCAGCTTGAGCAGCTGGAGCAGGGTCAGATGTCAGTGACTGATTATGAGGCTAGGTTTTCTGAGTTATCTCGTCGCGCACTCATGATACTTCCTACTGACGCAGAGAGAGTGCGGATATTTGTGACTGGGTTGCATTCAGGTATTAGGGCCAACATGGCCTGAGAGGTGGAGATGGGCACTCTTTATCAGCTTGTGGTAGAGATAGCTTGCATTATCGAGGGTTATCGGTCGAGGAGCAGAGATATGGGGTAGCAGGACAAGAGAGCTAAAATCTCTGGGGATTTCAGAGGTGCTCCACCCAGGGGCAGAGGTCAATTTGGTAGGGTCCATCCTAGTAGGCCCCCATTTTCAGCACCCCCACCACCTCCTCGATGTTCCCCGATGAGGCCTTATTTCAGTGTTATGCCGGAGAGTTCTTATCGCCCACCAACCATTCAGGGTTCCTCCGGCGGGTATTCTGGTCATCAAGGGTCTTCCAGTCCTTATTTCAATGTTATGCCAGAGAGTTCATACCATTCTCCGGCCATTTAGGGTTCTTCAGGGCAGCAGGCTATGGTGTCGAGAGGTTGTTACGAGTGCGGAGATCCAGGACATATTAAGAGGACTTGTCCCAGGCTTCGGGGCAAGGCCGTTCAGCAGAGTTATTAGCCTATATTCTCAACACCGGCGGTTCGGTCACCTAGAGGTGGAGGACAGATTGGTAGAGGTCATCCTAGAGGTGGAGGCCAGGCAGAGGGAGACCAGTCAGCTACTGTTCATTCCGGTGGAGGCCAGTCATCCGGCGCTCCAGCTAGATTCTATGCCTTCCCGGCCATACCAGATGCAGTGGCCTTAGTCACTATGATTACAGGTATTATTTCAGTATGCGGTAGAGATGCATCGGTACTATTTGATCTAGGATCCACTTATTCATATGTATCAACCTTGTTTGCTCATTTCCTAGATATTCCTTGTGAGTCCTTGGGTACTCCTGTCTATGTGTCCACTCCTGTGGGCGATTCTGTGGTTGTGGATCAGATATATAGGTTCTGTGTGGTTACATTGTGTGGGTTTGATACCAGAGCGGACATCTAGTTGCTTGATGTGATTGATTTTGAGGTCATCCTAGGCATGGATTGGCTATATCCCTATCATGCCACCTTAGATTTCCATGCCAAGACTGTTACTCTAGCCATGCCCGAGTTGCCGAGATTGGAATGGAGAGGTTCCTCAGTTAGTGCAACTAGTTGGGTTATTTCTTTCCTGAACGCTCGACGTATGGTCGAGAAGGGTTGTTTGGCTTATCTTGCTTATGTGCGGGACACCACCGCCGAGTCTCTGACGATTGATTCAGTGCCGGTAATCTGAGAGTTTGCTGATGTATTCCCTTCAGACCTTCCAGGCATGCCACCGGATCGTAACATTGATTTTTGTATTGACTTAACTCTAGGCACCCATCCTATATCTATTCCTCCCTACTATATGGCTCCGAAGGAATTGAAAGAACAGCTTGAGGAGTTATTGGCTAAGGGGTTTATCAGACCGAGTGTGTCGCCTTGGGGTGCTCCAGTGTTATTTGTGAAGATGAAGGATGGGACTATGCGGATGTGTATTGACTACCTCCAGTTGAACAAGGTCACCATAAAGAACAAGTACCCATTGTCGCGTATCGATGATTTGTTTGACCAGTTGCAAGGTGCTCGGGTGTTTTCTAAGATTGACTTAAAATCGGGGTACCATCAGTTGAAGATTCTGGACTCGGATGTCTAGAAGACTGCCTTCCGTATGAGATATGGTCATTATGAGTTCTTAGTGATGTCCTTTGGCTTGACTAATGCCCCAACATCATTTATGGATTTGATGAACAGGGTGTTCAAGCCTTATATTGATTCTTTTGTTATTGTCTTTATTGATGACATTCTTATATACAAACGTAGCCTGGGAGAGCACGAACAACATTTGAGAGTCGTGCTTCAGACCTTACGGGAACAAAAATTGTACGCTAAGTTCTCCAAGTGTGAGTTTTGGTTAGATTTTGTGACATTTTTAGGACACGTGGTATTCAGAGAGGGTATCAAGGTGGATCCTAAGAAAATTGAGGCAGTTCAGAGTTGGCCACGCCCTACTTCAGCTACAGAGATCAGGAGCTTTTCGGGTCTGGCAGGGTATTATCGCCGATTTGTAGAGGGTTTCTCATCCATTGCAGCTCCTATGACTAGATTGACTCAGAAGAATGCCCCGTTCCGATGGTCCGATGAGTGTGAGGCGAGCTTTCAGAAGCTCAAGACAGCATTGACCTCAGCACCAGTCCTAGTATTGCCTTCAGGTTCTAGGATGTATACCATTTATTGCGACGCTTCACGCGTTGGTTTGGGGTGTGTGTGTTGATGAAGGAGGGGCGAGTTATTTCATATGCTTCTCGTCAGCTGAAGGTTCATGAGAAGAATTACCATATGCACGACTTGGAGTTGGCGGCGATTGTTCATGCTCTTAAGATTTGGAGCCACTACTTGTATGGGATGCCTTGTGAGGTTTATACGGACCACCGCAGCTTGCAGCCTTGTTCAAGAAGAGGGATCTTAATTTGAGGCAGTGCAGGTGGCTTGAGTTGCTGAAGGATTATGACATCACCATTCTTTATCATCCCTGCAAGGCGAATGTTGTTGCAGATGCCTTAAGAAGAAAGGTGGAGAGTATGGGTAGCTTGGCTTACATTTCAGCGGAGGAGAGACCCCTAGCTTTGGACATCCAGTCCTTGGCTAATCGCTTGGTGAGGTTGGACCTTTCAGAGCCCAGTCGAGTTCTTGCATGTGTGGTGGCTCAGTCTTCATTATTGGGGGAGATCAGGGCTTGATAGTATAATGATCCGCACTTGGTAGCCCTCCGGGAGACAGTGTTGTAGGGAGGTGCCAAGGAGGTTTTTATTGGCAAGAATGGTGTTCTGAGACTTCAGGGTCACTTATGTGTCCCTATTGTTGATGGCCTGAGGGAGAGGATTCTGGAGGAGGCTCACAATTCACGGTATTCTATTCATCCTGGTGCTACGAAGATGTATCATGACTTGAGGCAGCATTACTGGTGGAGGCGGATGAAGAAATACATAGTGGGGTATGTGGCTAGATGTCTAAATTGCCAACAGGTTAAGTATGAGCATTAGAGGCCAAGAGGCCTACTCCAGCAGATGCCTATACCTGAGTGGAAATGGGAGCGCATCACCATGGACTTCGTAGTTGGGTTGCCTCGGACTTTGTGGAAGGTTGATGCGGTTTTGGTCATTGTGGACAGGTTGACCACGTCAGCACATTTCACACTGGTAGCTACTACTTATACTTCAGAGAGGTTAGCCCAGATCTACATTCGGGAGATAGTTCAGTTGCACGGTGTGCCTGCGTCTATTATATCAGATCGAGGTCCTCAATTCACCTCGCATTTCTGGAGAGCGGTGCAGAGTGAGTTAGGCACCCGGGTAGAGCTCAGCACAGCATTCCACCCTCAAACTGACGGTCATTCAGAGCGGACAGTTCAAATATTGAAGGACATGCTCAGAGCATGTGTGACTGACTTTGGAGGGAAGTGGGACCACTTCTTGCCTTTGGCTGAGTTTGCTTATAATAATAGTTATCAGTCCAACATTGACATAGCTCCGTTTGAGGCTTTGTATGGTCGGCGATGTCGTTCTCCCATCGGGTGGTTTGATCCTAGAGAGGCTAAGTTATATGGCACCGATCTGGTGAAGGATTCCTTGGAGAAGGTAAAATTGATTCAGGAGAGGCTTCGCACAACACAGTCCAAACAGAAGAGTTACGCGGACTAGAAGGCGCGTGATGTATCATTTATGGAGGGCGAGAAAGTCTTGTTGAAAGTCTCGCCGATGAAGGGTATTATGAGGTTTGGGAAGAAGGGCAAGTTGATCCCAAGGTTTATAGGCCCATTTGAGGTGTTGAGACGAGTTGGGGAGGTTGCTTATGAGCTTGCTCTACCTCCGAGTCTATGAGGAGTTCATCCGGTTTTTCATGTGTCCATGCTCCGGAGGTACCACGCTGACTTCTCTCACGTGGTAGATTTCAGGACCATTCATCTAGATGAGAGGTTGGGTTACGACGAGGAGCCATTTGCTACCATTGACAGGCATGATCGCCAGTTAAGGTCCAAGAGGGTTTTCGCCGTAAAGGTCCAGTGGAGGGGCCAACCAGTCGATGAGGCGACTTGGGAGTCCGAGGAGGACATGCACAGCAGATATCCACACTTATTCAACACGCCAGGTATGATTCTAGACCCGTTCGAGGATGAATATTTGTTTAAGAGGTGGAGAATGTAACGACCTGACCGGTCGTTTTGTGTTCTAGAACCCCGTGCCCCTAAATGAAACTTCTCTTAGTTTCTTTTACGGATTTATGATTTGCGGGGACGGGTGGTTCGAGGTTTAGAGGAGTTTTGAGTGGTATAGGAACACTTAATTCCTTAAGGTTGGCCTTAAAGGCCAAGTTTGACTCCGGTCAACATTTTTACTAAACGACCTCGATATCGAGATTTGAAGGTTCTGGTAGGTTTGTATGATGATTTCGTACTTGAGCGTATGTTCGGAACGGGTTTTGGATGACCCGGGAGCGTTTCGGTGCTAAATAGTGAAATAAGAATTTCCTTAAGTCCAAATTGAGGTTTGGAACGTGTTTTTATGTTATCGAGGTCCAAACAGAATTCTGAAACCAAGAATAGTTCCGTTATGTCATTTATGACTTGCTCGCAAAATTTGGTGTCGTTCCGAGTAGTATAGGTAGGTTCGGCGTATTGAAAGAGAATTCAAGAACTTAGAGTTCTTAAGTTTGATCCAATAGGTTTTGGTGTATGATTTTTAGATTTACCGTTTTTTCGGACGTTCCGAAGGCTCGAGCGAGTCCATATTATGATTTAGGACTTGTTGGATTATTTGGATGGGGTCACGGGTGGGGCCGGATGCCATTCGGACATCGCGCGAGGCCAAAACCAGCCTTAAACGAATGCTAGTGCACCAGATCTGGCGCGACCGCTTCTGCGGTCCTAGCCTCGCAGGTGCGACCCCAGGGGGTGTTGCCCAGATTCCACAGGTGCGGACCCTTTTCCGCTTAAGTGGAGCCGCAGGTGCGACCACCGGCCGCCTTACCATTTTCCGCAGGTGCGATAATCTTCTCGCAGGTGCGGAAATCCTGTAGGCAGTGAGGTTTGTTTTAAATACGGGACTTAGCCATTTTAAAACATTTCTTGTTCATTTTGGGCGATTTGGGAGCTGGTAAAAGAGGGATTTGGACCTAGCAAGTGAAAGGTAAGTGATTCCTATAATAAATTAAGTTTAATACTTGAATTCTTAAGTAGATTAACACATCAAATTAGTAGAAATCATGGGTTTAGAGTAAAACCTAGGGTTTTGATAAAAATGAGAATTTACCAAGGAATATGTTATGAAATCATGCAAAAACTATATAATATTGATCCTTCGGTTATGGGTAATCACTTTCCTTAAAATTTTCCAGAATCCGAGCATGTGGGCCCGGGGGTGTATTTTGGGATTTTGCAATTTAGGTTGAAATAATCACTTAGATTGGGAAATTTCATACTTTTGAGTATAGATTGATTTATTTATGCAATATTTGGCTAGTTTCGAGTCCTTAGGCAACGAATTTGGAGTTTCGGGCACGTTCTTGACCCGAAAGGTAGACTTGGCACGAGGTAAGTCTCTTTTCTAACCTCGTAAGAGGGAATTGTCCCCATAGGTGAATATAAATAATTGCACGTCTTTATTTATGGGGGCTACACACGCACGAAATGACGAGAGTCCGTGCGTAGCTACTATTATTTCAAGTCGGGGAGTTTAGGATTCACAAGCATGCCTTATGTGTCGTATCTATAAATCTTAAAATGCTAATCTAGGTTGTCTAATGTCCTTGAATTATTAAGTGAACATCTAGTAAGTTACATTCTGAAATTTATATTATTGAATCCTTCTCTGTATGTATATCCTCTGCAGAATTTCTTAATTTTCTATTAATTATGTGTAAATATACGGGCATCCGCATCACATGTATGATTCGCGAGTGGGGTAAAACTACTATTATGTCAACCGCGTCGCATGTTCGATTCACGAGCAGTGTAATAAATGCAACCATGGTTCGAGCCGTTCGACCCTTCGATAGTGCACATTTATTTTCGCGTAGTATTAGTCGTACGTTCACGGCATGTTATGTGTTTGATAGTTGTTTGGTGTTCTGTGATTATGTATATGTTGAATATCATGAAAAAGAAAAACTAGGAAATTTGTATGCTAGAGAACTTGACACGTGAAGGTATTTGTAAAGAATATTTGACGTCCCTGTCTTTATTGTTATTCATGACTACTATTCCTGCTTAGCCTTATATTCAAAACATATTATTTTGACCCTAGTAAGTGTCACGTCGACCTTTCGTCACTACTTCTTCGAGATTAGACTGGATACTTGCTGAGTAGATATCGTTTATGTACTCATGTTACGCTTCTGTACTTAATTGTACATGTTCTGAGGTAAGTGCATCTGGGAATCCATCCGGAGTTCGTCCCTGATATTTACCTGGTCCAGACTTCACGGTCAGCTGCTCCTCTTGACGACACTCGGCAGCACTATGGAGTCTTCTCTTGTTATTTCTGTATATTCCTTTTCGGACAATAGGACAGTCTATTACTTCTTTTGTTTCCACTCTACTAGTATGCCTGTAGACTTGTGACACTAGTTCCTGGCACTCTCGTTAGTAGACAATATTTTGGGATGTAAATATTAAATTATGACTCTTATGGTTATTTCTGTTTAAAATTGCCTAAGTTACTTGCTTTTGCCTAATGTTTTAAATTAAAAATCGAGTAATTGATGGAAAATGTGTTGGTAAATCAAATGAAACGCACTAGTATACTAATGTTGGCTTGCCTGGCTACGGTGTTAGGCGTCATCGTGACCTGGATAAAGATTGGGTTGTGACAACCAGCAAGAGTATGAGTACACGGCAACAAAAGAATCACGAAAACAATCAAAGGAATACAACAACCTTCACAAGGACAACGAGGCAGGTAAGGCACGTGATAACTTCACCGGCAACCACAACAATTGAACGTATAGCATATTTGCAGAGAGTCATAGAGGAACTCACAATTAAGAAGTATAAAAAAATTAAGGAAGGCAATCACTTCAATTAAGGAAAATAAGGGCCAAATAACAAGTAAGAGTTAGAGAAAAGCTAACAACATGTATAGAGCATGTAGAGGTAAAACTAGCAAATATGAAGCCCAATTATATCAGAAAACTTCCCGCTTAATGAACATAAGGACCTAAGAACCCTAAAGGAAAATTTTCCACAAATAAGACCGGGAACGCACTCTTCACCTCGCATGCACAGGATACAATTAACACACAAGGCTCAAATCCTAAGGAGAAGTCCCCCACATAAGGTTAGGCAAGATACTTACCTCAATAGCGTAAAATCCTACTCCGGGATGCCCTCGTCTCTGGACTCGGTCTCCAAAATCTCCCAATACAACCATCATCATATTAATACCATCAACATAGGCTAACAAATCGAATTCCACAATAAAAACTACAAGATATGCCAAAAATCCCAAATTGGCCAAAACCCGGCCCCTAGGCCCACGTCTCGAAACCAGTCAAAATGATAGAATTAGAAACCTCGTTCTCTCCTGAGTATAACCATATAAAATTCATCAAAATTGGACTTTGTTTGGTCCCTCAAATCCTCACCTCAAACTCTCCAAAACTCAAGCTCTAACTCCCTTAATTTCTCTTTGAAATCATCAATCAAATCCCAAAAACGAAGATGAATTCATGCAGTATAACCAAAACCGAGTAGAGAACACTTACCCCAATCCATATGGTGAAAATCGCCCAAATCCGAGCTCCCCAACTCAAAATATGACTGAATGAACAAACCCTTATTTTATATATTTTTCTGCCAGCTATTCTGCCTCGTTTCTCGTATCAAACGATCTCGAAACTCACTTTTTATGCCGCCAATGGATTCTTTGTAAAATTCTAGTCAAGTTGGGCTTTTGAATGACTCAATTTAACCTTATAATGAAGGATATATGTTGGTTTCAATATTTGCAAATAATGCAACTTTTTAAATACAGCGTCAGTGACAATTTCGTAATTAATCTGAAAAATCTGTCAACCTAATTCTTAGTAAAATGACCATAAAATACTCATACGATGTCCAAAGTCGATGATTCTTTTTTCTACGAGTCCGTAATTACGATACAGATCTAATGCTTCAATCAAAAAAGGAATCGGGGCTCCTTTTTTTAATATGATATCATTTGTGCTTGAAGAAACGGCGCCGAAACATATCAAATCAACTCGGAATGAACTCAAATTATGCACACAAGTCCTAATATATCATACGGAGCTACTTATGCCCCAAACTATTGAGCTAAGTGCAAATTCTCAAAAGTATCAGTCGAGTCGTTACAGAAACTTGTTATTTAAGAATAAAATAAAAAAGTTAAAATTAAATTATTTATAAATATAATTATAAACGGCTTTCTTTATTTGGAACAAATTAAAAAATAATATACAAGATGAAACACTATTTGAACTCATCACTTCAAATCACACACTTCAAGACATAACAAACTTGTTGTATCCCATTAATTTACTACCTACAAGAGTCATGAAATTACTATCTTGAGGAGGTGATAAGATAACGCAACCCTCTTTTTTTTCCTATATAAATCTTTCTTTCTTTATCAAAATTAAAACAATAACTTTATCCTTAGTTACTTTTTGAATAACTTGATGGAGTAACATTTTTTTTTCCTGAATAACCTGGTCGAATAACATATCTCATAAAAACATAGCCCATGTTTTCATGATCCTCCAAATCAATCCATGTGAGCTTTTGTATCTAACCGGTTTCGGAACACAATTAAATCTATATTTACTTTGTAAAAATAAATTACAAGCCTACCTATTTTAGGATCAACTTCAGACTTATCGGGTCTGAAGTTAAACAAAAATTAGTCTGAAGTAAAAATAAATTGCACTTCAGATGCACTTAAGGCAAAATAGGTCTGAAGTGAAACCAATGATTTCATGCATTAAAGGTCAATTTTCGCGCCCCTTTTTTCTCCTCTTTTCAGATGAGTCAGGGTTTCGACATTGTTTGGGGACAACTCATTTCCTTTTGGGGAAGGGGTATAGAAATTGAAGAGTCGCCACCTAATGGATTTAAGGTGTGTTAGGGAACCTAATGCAAGTAACTCAGATAAACCGGTTTGCATTATCAGAGATTGGGTAAGGTCTTGAAATTACCTTGAGGGGGAGATGTTAGGAACCCCTCGAGGTCCACAACAGTGGGTCCCGGCCAAACTCATTTTGTGAATTAGTCATTAAGCAAGTAAAGCAGTTTAAGCACACATATGGATTACAAAAATGGGAATAAAGGGGTCCTAGGTCTATTAGCCTATAGGATCACATTTGTGCAATACCCGATAAACCTTTCTCAATTAGAGGGGTTACGCGTGGCATTAGCGCACATGTCATCATATCGTTTACTACCCAATTACCCTCCCCTTAGTGGTTATATAAGCGATTCTAATTAAACATACTCTATGCGTGCATTACTCGTCCTTTTCTTATGGCCCTGGAGGTGTTTAGGAGCTCTAATTAAGGCAGTTCTAGACTTTCCTAAGGAAGCGACAATTAAAACAAGGAGGACATTTACATAAAGGAATAATTAAGGGGGCTCATATTTACCTCCACAAATAAGCAAGTAATTTGCACGTCTCAAACAACAGCAATTTAAACACTCTAAAACTCCTATAGCAGGATATCTAAGCGAGCATGAAAATAGAACATATGCAAAATTTTATCAAATCAAGGTGGTGGGGACCTCAGTTTGCCTACTGATTTTAGGGGGTTTGCTGAATTTGGGCAGTTCACAAGTAATTAAACAAAGCATTGTTTTATCATTTGCAAGAGTTTAATTATCCTACAGTCTTGCCTAGGTGTGGATCTAAGATGTCCTATAAACATGGTAGCTAGTTATTAATCAGAGTCTTAGTAAACTAATAGACGATTTTAGAGCAGTTTGGTTCATTATGTCCTATAAGCATGTTGTCTAGATGTTGAACATTACAGAACTGATTTTTATACACGTTTATCTCTGCAACATGATATCTAGGTGTTGGGACTACTTTTAAACTTATTCTAATGGACATGGTTGCTACTGATTTTATACGATATAGGCAGGACGTTTGGGCAAGTGCGATAACAGTCCTAAAGCATGGTTTCTAATGCACACAAGAGGATGATCATGATTGTTAGGCAAGGTTAATAACAACCTAATCACAGGATGTGATGACCCGAAAGGTCATCTTACGTAATTTAAGCTATATTTGTGTTCCGAGGTTCCGAGAGCCTCCGTTAGTCTCACCTCGATATGTGTGCGCAGCCCAGGCGTGTAGCTGGGAAGCTATTATGTGAAATTGGATAAAAAATGAGTTTTGATAATTAATAAATGAATATAGTTGACTTTGGTCAACATTTCTGGTAAACGGACCCGGACCCGTAATTCGACGGTCCCAGAGGGTCCGTAGGAAAATATGGGACTTGGGCATATGCCCGGAATCGAATTCCGAGGTCCCAAGCCCGAGAAAAGAATTTTTTAAGGAAATTGTTTTCTGAAAATAATAAAGGATTTTGAAAATGAATTATTATGTGAAAATCGTGTTACCGGGCCCGTATCATAGTCCCGGAGCCCGGAACAGGTTTATTATATGTTATGTGACTTATCTGTGAAATTTGGTGTAAAACGGACTTGAAATGACGTGATTCAGATTAAAAATGGGAAATTTAGAAGTTTATGAAGTTTAAGAAATTTCTAAGAGTTTTGAGGTTTAATTCCGTGTTTTTAATAATATTTAGATGATTTAAAAGCTTGAACAAGTCCGTAGAATGTATTGGGAGACGTGTGTGTTTTAGGTTTTGAGACCCGAGGGCTCGGGTGAGTTTCGGGTGGCTAACGGGATGGTTTCAAGTTGGAAAATCTGGTGTAGGCTCAGTTTTCTGGTGTCTCGTACGGGCTTAAGTGCGATCGCACACGAAGCCCTGCGATCGCATAGAGTTAAGGAGAGGGGTGGTCAGATTGCTCTATGCGATCACATCACCCCATCCGCGATCGCATAGAGGGGCAGTGTACCTGGGTGGAGGTTGGGTAGTTGTTCACTGCGATCGCATAGAGTAGTCCGCGATCGCATAGTGTGTAGGTGTGATGGGGTGGGGGCTGGGTAGTTACTCAGTGCGATCGCACTGCACTTGTCCGCGATCGCAGTGGTATAGGTCCAGGCTTCATTGCGGTCGCATCCCTTGTCCTACGATCGTACTTCACAGTATCCCTGACCCTATGCGATCGCACACCCCTTTCCGCGATCGCATAGAGTTATTTTGCCCAGCTATTTTATAATTCCAAAACAGACTTCATTACGGGAATTCTTCCAAATTTCAGCCTCTCCTCTATCCCCAACCTCCATTTTCGAGACTTGAGTCTATTTTTCCTCCATTGCTACTCGGGTACGCTTCGTAACCTCGTTTTCTTCCATTATCCATCACTAATCACTAGAACCCTAGGCTTAAACTCATGAAATAAATTAGAAAATTGGGTTTTTGGGAAAATTGGGTGATTCAACTCCAATTTGGGGTCGAATCTTAAAACAAATTGTATATTCTTAATCGTGGGGTTATGGGTGAACGGGTTTTGGTCCGAACCTCGAGTTTAGACCACGTGGGCCCGGGGTCGAATTTTGGAAATTTTGAAAGAAAGGTGGGAATTGTGTATTTAGGCTATGGGATGGTGTTATTGAGTTATTATTGATACACTTAAATTAATTATGCTTAGATATTGTGGTTCCGGAGTTGAATTCAAAAGGAAAAGCGGTCTTAGAGGGTTGATTGCTATATTTTGGACCCGAGGTAAGTGTCTTGCCTAACTTTGGTGAGGGAATATGTAATATTTGCTATGTGCTAAGTGAATATCATGTCCATTGCATAGGTGAGATGACGATTACCTATGTAATGTGTGTCAAGCATGCCCGTGAGTCTATTTTTATAGAAATTGCAGTATTTCTCCCATGTTTAGTATATTATGAGATTGTCTTTACTTGGTAATTTATTCTTGATTGAAAGTATTGGCTATTGAGTTTGAGAAGTGTTGATACGAATGGTAATACAAGTGTAGAGTACGTGATTGAGGTAATTGGTTATAGCTGAGACCCTTGCCGGGCATTTCTTGAGTTACTACTTGATGTTTCCCCCTTGCCGGGTGTTCTGAATTGCTTATTTCCACTATGCTGTACTCCTTGCCATTTATCTGTTATTGTTTGGTGAGGAAGAGTGTAAAGCACGAAGGGTGATGCCGTGTCATAATACTTGATTTCATTGCATAGTGAGGAAGAGTGTAAAGCACGAAGGGTGATGCCGTGCCATGATTTTATTGATTATAAGCACGAAGGTAAATGTCGTGCCATGCTTCATTGTACATTGCATTGTGAGGAAGAGAGTAAAAGCACGAAGGGTGATGCCGTGCCATGATATTTGATTTCATTGCATTGTGAGGAAGAGAGTAAAAGCACGAAGGGTGATGCCGTGCCATTGTCTATTTTTCTGACACTTATATTGTTCCGTAGTCGTTTATGTTGGATTGTTTCTCTGGATCACTTCTACCTGTCGATGCGACTACTTTATTTCACTTGTTCCCTCTTTACTGCTCCCGTATTTCCTACTTGCCGGTTTATTTCCTGCCTTGTGTGATTTCCTGTTACCTGCTAAAGAATAGGACATGTTATCGTTAATGTCAAGTCTAGCCTCGTCACTACTTCGGCCGAGGTTAGGCTTGGCACTTACTCAGTACATGGGGTCGGTTGTACTGATACTACACTGCACTTCCTTGTGTTGTGCAGACCCTGCTACCGGACCCCGTGGAGCGTTCTGAGGGAGATACCTTCAGTCCACGTCAGAGCTTCGAGGTATACACTGGCGTTCGTGGATCCCGAGGCTTCTTTCCTTTACCGCTTCATTGTCTTTCTCCTTATTTTCAAGACAGTGTTGTATTTTCATTTCCAGACTTGTATTTAGTATTCCAGTAGCTAGTCCGTGGGATTGTGACACCCCGGTTTTGGGATTGTTCGTTGTAGATGTCTTATCATTTCATTTTGAGTTTTTCTAAGATATTATTATTATTTCTCTGCTGTGAAACAATTGAAGGGATTTGGAAGGCTCAGTAAAGTTTTGAGAGTTACTAGTGTGGGAAGTTTTACGTTATTTCATGTTTGTCATGTCTTTATTCTCCGCATTCTTAAAGTTTCGTTATTTTTATTAAGCAATGCTTACAGGATTTTGTTGGGAATTTGTTGAAAGTGACGAACTATCGTTTCGTTCAGTATTAAATGATTTTAAATTGCTATTGCAAGTTATACGTTGGCTGGCCTAGCGGGTTCAACGTTAGGCGCAGTCACGGCCCAAAGGGTGGGAATTTGGGTCGTGACAAGTTGGTATCAGAGCTCTAGGTTGCTTAGGTCTCACTACTCACGGACAACCTTGGTAGAGTCTAAGAGATCGGTACAGAGACGTCTGTATTTATCCCTAAGAGGCTGCTAAGTTAGGATACTCCTCTTCTTTTCATACTTTGTCGTGCGTAGTATATTTTGGTATACTAATCGAGTTTCTATTCTATTCTCTCGCATATGGCAAGGACGCGTGCTTCCCTTGGTTCCGCTCAGCAGCTCGACACTCCTGCTACAGCTCCTACGAGGGGTCGAGGTCGAGGACGAGGCCGTGCTAGAGGCCGTGGCAGGGCTCAGCCTAGAGCAGCGGCCCCAGTGGAGGACCCTCAGGTCCGTCTGGTAGGACTTATGGAGTCCCAGTTGGACCAGCGCAGGTCCCAGAGGGGTTCATCGCTACCCTGGTGCTTCAGGACGCTCTTGTCCGTCTGGTAGGACTTATGGAGAGTGTGGCTCAGGCCGGTCTTCTTCCTACAGCTCCAGCCGGATC